>JAYMTP010007185.1:0-11280 GCA_036897365.1 Geranium brycei | reverse complement strand
GAGGGCATTTTAGACTTTTTAACACATCAATTCAGTTAGATTTAACAGAAGTTGGGTTAAGTGTCGCTTATTTAATCTTCGGGTACCCTAAATAAATTTTTTGAAGTTAAGGTATTAATTTTAAAAAGTGACATAATTGGGTGTAGCCATCTGTCATTACCCTTTTAATTTATGTTATTATTTTGGAGGTATAGAATATGCTTTTTGTCCCTTCAAATGTATGCTATATATTGCTATATATGGAATGGATATATAACATGTGGTGATGTATTTTCCTCAAGTTGTGAGAGAGGTTTTTTTTGTTATTTTCCCCAGAATTGTCCATTAAACAAATTTGTGTTATATATATGTTACAGGTCATCGAATTTAAAATAAATAAAACATAAGTACTGAATTTAATATGTATAATTAAGCAAATTCGTGATGCATATAGTAGATGCCATCTAATTCAAAACACAATAAAAATAAAATCATGAATATAATATGTATATTAACATTTGTTTAATCTTCTGTTAACAGTTTTGTTGATGAAAAAATTGAGTTCTTCCACCGAACATTATGGGCTTTGGTTCCTGAGCTTAGTTCGGTAAGATGTTGGGCTTGATGAGATCGAGGAGGTATCGGTCCTGGGCCGAGAAACCCCATAATCATGAGGTTACAAATTTCTTCTACTCTTTATAGGAATGGTAACGAGTCGGGTTTTGTCAAACTCGCACCTGACCTGCTCATTCCTAACAGGTATCCGATCCACAAAAGAACTCGTGAAAAAGTTTTAATTTGGGTGCCCGACCCGATCAAAATCTGACGGGTACAGAAATTTCCAAAACCCCAATCCCACCCGAAAATTCACATTAAAGAAATAAAAAATAACAAAAAATGATTCTGAAAACTGATTTTCATAATTTGAGAAGAAATGATCTTGTAACTTAAAGGAAACGAGAAAAGGAAATTGAATAGTGATGAATATTAAATTATTATAAGTATAAATTATAATTGTATAAAAATATAATAAATAACATTTTTAAAATAGGGTATAAGTCGTATCGCACCGCTCAAAAAACCTGACCCGTACTCGAAAATTTTCAGGTTTCGCCCATTCCGATCGGAGTGGGTGTGCATCAGGTATCCTTCAGGTTCGAATTTTTCTGTCATCCTTAATATTCCCTTAGTATCCTAACGGCTATATACGAGATATGCTTCGGGGAATGATCTAAGGAACTTGGCTACAGAAAAAAAAACAGTTTCCATAAACATATTGTTTGACAAATCTGCATGCAAGTTGACAGAAAACGAAGAAGAGAGACCAAGCCAAGCCATTGATGCATGCTCAACGTGGGAAACATAAATTAGGTTGTCGGATTGACTTTGATATATGTGTGTTTCTTGGATCTTGCAGCAAATATATTCATTATCTATGGCAATTAATGAATTCTTGTGTGCTTGCTTGCTATCTAATGCAACAACTATTTATAGTTTTATACTATAAACACACACAGTACTCATCACTAACATGCCAATTAGCTGTATCTCTTACCATTGCAGCAATGCAATGCTTTGCTTCTCTCTCCCCCACAACTCCACATTTATTTTCTATGACAAACATAATACAAGTTTATGACTAAAACACTTGTTTTTCGACAAGTAGACATGAGTGAGGTGTAAGAGAACAAGAATAAATAGTTGTTGAATACATTATAAATAGGAGCTAAATTGATTAATCCTTTCAATTTATTTGGTTGATTCATATAGACGCGTATATTAAATTATCCACTTTCATGTAACTTCGGTCTTCAAAAAATAAAACAAAATGTATGACTGTTGGGGTATATAATAATGTTGAACAATTAACTGAGAAAAATAGAAAACAATCATATAAAAATAAATGCATGGTTAGCGTGTTTCGGCAATTTCTTTACGTCCACAGTCATATTTCTCTTTTTTTATTACTCTTATGATTCACAAATAATTTGTAGTTATTGTTACATAGTGTTTATAGTGAAGTGTAAGGAGAAATTAGAAAGAAAAAGCTAGGTTTTCTAATCTATTGTACAACATAATACCTCTCATCAACTCTTGTTCAATAGTTTTCTTTCAAAAACTCTTGTTCAATAGTACTCTTTCTTAATTCACATTCCCAAGAATATATATTTGTTTTGGTAAGCGGTATGTTAATTGAGTTGCTTATAGTTTAAGTAGATGGGTTCTTCTGTACATTAATCTCGATTTTGATAATTGAGGTTCTGGCTAAGACTCTTTCTATTTATTGCACGGTATTTCTGATCAATAAAGTTTTGTGCCCTTATAAAAGAACATATAATTTTGTCACACCAAATGGATGGTACAATCCATAGTTGAGATGGTCCGGCCATCAAAAACGGCACAACATGTGTTGACCTCATGTGTCTCTGTCCCGTTGACTCTTCCTTCATCAACTAGCTACTTGTGTTGCCTTTCCTTGACTCGCGAATCTTTGTCTGCTCAACAGCTCATCTTATTAATCTATCGATCAATTCTAATCCCAATGCTCAATACACATAATATGGAAACGGTCTTCTGAGTCTCCCAACATTTGCGCATTAAGATCAGACTTTCCAAGCTCCAGATCCGATCATCACTATAAGCTTCCTTCATGTGACATGGATATAATATGTAACTCAAGCGTAATTCGGGGATGCTCCAATCTTATAATGACTATTATTAAGTTTAAGGATTCTTATTTTTTAATGAGCATGTTGCTTATTAAGATTTGTACTTGACTATATAATCCGTACCAATCATTTAAATTATCAATATGATTAGGAGGTTTCTCAAGAAAATGGGCTTGCTAAATAAGGAGAATAGTTTTGGAAAGCAATGTGAAATCAAGAACATCCCACCTGACATGAATATACACAAACATATGATGACATGTGATGTGGTTAGTGAATAGTGAGAGCTTTGACTTTTGAATTGATCCATCCCTATAGTTGATTTCACATCCTAATAAAAACACATCTGTAATGGATTCAGACACCTCATGTCTGATCAACAATGAAATAACCAAAACCAGAGCCTATATTGATTGAGTATTGACTTGTGTTGAGAAAGAGAGGATGGGCTGTTTCAGTTTCATATTCTAAAACCTGCAAGAAGCTTCAACAATGGCTTCTCTTTAAAATATTGGGCAAATATGCATTTCCATAATGTACAATTCTGAGAGACAATAATAAGGTAAAACCAACAACTCTGCAAACT
This sequence comes from Geranium brycei, assembly GCA_036897365.1. NCBI lineage: Eukaryota > Viridiplantae > Streptophyta > Magnoliopsida > Geraniales > Geraniaceae > Geranium > Geranium brycei. The sequence continues at coordinate 8,046 of JAYMTP010007185.1, read as the reverse complement.
GGAAATTTGCTTGCATCACACTGAATCTCTGTTCCTTACCATCACAAAAAAAAAAATGAAAACTTGCTAACAATATCACGAAAACGTAGTTGTGGGACTTCCCTCACAACATGAAAACCAAACATAAAAGGCGAAAAGCCATAATCATAACAATAATAATCTCAGCAACTCATCTGTACAATTGACAGAAGCTGATTCCTTAATCTAGCTACCTTCCTATGTTGTCGCTGCCTGAATCCGTCAGAATCGTTAGCCTCCTTGCCGTCTTCAGAAACTCACTGCAATGCAACAAGGACACCAATGTTGAGAATGCAAGTAACATATAATGATAGGAAAATTGAAATGGACTTTGTGAGGATTATACCTGAAAGGCTCGTCTCCGGTGTTCTTGGTGGCGCCAGCTGCGTTGCGGTAGAGCACGCTGCTCAGCATATCCGAGCTCTCTATGCCAAACATGTCTGCCAGCTTCCTGTGCAGCTCTTCATACGACCCAAGAGGGGACAGGTCAAGCGTCCTCCCCACATCATCCGCCTCCAAGAAGACCTTGCAATGTCCAGCTTCCTCAGTTTTCCCCTGATCTTTGTACCAGGGGAAGACTTCGTCAGAAGCAGACCCGCCAGAGCGGTCTGAAAGATTCGTCGCCTTGTCAGTGTTGCCATCCGACGAGCTGTTTCCAATCGTGTCATTGGAGCAGCTTTGAGAGATCTGCTCCTCAGTTAGAATGATTTGACCAAATAACACAAAGTGAGGCGTCGCCGCCTTGGTTTCCTCGTTTTTACTTTCCTTCACAAGCTGAGCGGGAACGGGATTACCCATTGTGAGGAGGCAGGAGAGGTTATCGTTGTTGGCGGTGCCAATGCCAAGGAGCCTCGAGGCCATGGGAAAGAGGCCGGGTTGGAGGTTGTTGAGATGGAGGTCCGATGGAGAGAGCCCATAGTGAGCATGCCTGGCTCCCTGTATGCCTGCAGAGACGTTGTCTGATATACAACACAATGGGCTGCTGGCCCTGAGGGGGTTGCTCGAGAAAGCTGGCATTGGAACTTGAAATTGGCCTGTCATGCCAAAATCCGAGTGCTGCGAGACTCGTAGCTTCTTTCTTTGGGGCGAGAACGGGGAGAAGTGGATGGTAGGCATGTTTGATACCAATTCCACCAGCCATGGACTTACACACTTCACATTCTGCAGCAAATCTGGCTCGTCCCACGCCACCTGAATTTCACATACAAGAATCATTTAAAATCATTCAGGTTTTGATGTGAAGCAGTTAAAACTGAAAAACCGACTAGTTCCTTAATATGCATACATGCTAAGCTTAAGATTGTGAGTTTTGAAAGCTTATACTGCAATTTCAATATGAATCAACAATTACCCTATAGTTTTTACCTTTGGTGGATTAAGGATATGTGGACAAATACTAAGAACAAATTTAATCTACAAATCATGGTTGATGGAGATGTAAAATACCTGAAGAAGGCGCCATGGAGAAGTAGGCCAGCGGATGGGATCAGAAACCTGCACGGCTGAGATAGTTCCCATGAACCAGCTGATCCGGGATGAGTCCTCAGTCTCGAAAGGCATTTTGAACCTCATCCCCGAGCACCACTGCACTTGCATCGCAGCCCTCACAGCGGGAGCCTTCACAACAAACTCGGGAGTGCTTGACCTCGGATAGTAAACAACCTCAAACTGATGCCCGCCCGCAGCAAGCGTTGCAGCTTCAACCACGGACTCGGCCCTCACTCTCCCCTTCAAATCCCCGTTACTAGAATTCCTCCGCATCAACCTCTTATCCTCAAAAGGAGAGTATCCGCCATACGGAGAACTACCCAAATTCCCAGCGGCCGAGTTCCATCCAGACGCATGCTCGGGCCAGCCACCGACCCCCCTCTTGGCGCGCCTTATCCCGACACAGAGCTCCCCGTTGTCGGCCCTCAGGAACACGATCGAGTCCCCCGCGACGAGCTTCTTCTGGTTGACAAAATTGCTCCACCCCGTCGTCAAGAGGTGGCGACGAGGCGTTCCTCTATAGATATGCCTAAACTTCCAAGTCTCCCCGTGCACGTCCTTGGCGACGATGGTCTGCACGGGAGGCTCGGCCGAATAGTCCAGCCGCGGGAAGATGGTCTCCGCGCAGTACCTCGGGACAGAGAACCCCCCGCCATTGTTCGCATCGGATTGAGTCAACGTCTTGGCAAACGAAGCGGGTTTCTCCGGATCATCAACCTCATCGTTCCCCACAAACCCGTCAGCATCATCCTCGAAATCACACTCGTGGTTTCTCGAGGGAATGAGCCTAATCTTGGCGTAGACCTCGTCGGTCTCAGGATCAGCCAGAAACCTAATAGCCGAAACTCTACAGGGAATGAGTGGTGGAATTGGAGAATTCCCAAAATCCACATTCCTATTGGCATGCTCAGAATGGCCCTGAGGGAAATAAAACACCTTGGAGTTGAGAGATGGCATCCGAACCATCCCTCCTGCGCAGGCGTGCCATAGCTGAGAATCTAAGCAACTATCTGAGTTCCTTACTGGGTCTTTCCTAGAATCCATTACTGTGATCATCTTTTATCTTCCTGGAATTGCTGTTTCATTAAATTTACAAGCTTTTAGTAAATCAACAAATCAATCAAAAACACAACTGCACACCATCTGTTTGGTTCCTGAGAAAATTTGGGGGAAATGAGAAAAAACTCAAATTGAGAGTGACAGGAACCTAAAAAAATTATCCGATCAGAAACCCAGAAAAGACAATACCCCAAAAACACAACCCAAGTCCGAAAAATGCAAACTCTTGAAGCCACAACTACAAATTATTTGCAGAACCCAAAACAGAGCCAAAAAAACCCCCATTCCATTAAGAACTGCAGATACATCATATTCATACCCAGCTATAATTTCCTTAGGTTTCTCAGCAACCAAACAGACAAAACGGAAGTAAAAACAATAATCTTCTCGCTCACCTCTTCAAAAATCGAAAATTTGAGAGCTCCGTGCACCGTAAAAAATGCCCAGAACCCAGAAAGCTCCAACCCTGATACTAGGAATTCTCCAGAGACGAGAAGGACCCAGAATCAAAATCTGGTAAAGTTGTGATTTTGATCAAACTGGAAGAGAATTAAGCGGGTATATATATAAATACAGAGAGAGATTAAGAGAAAGAGTGTGGAATGCTGTGTAGAAGAGAGAAGAGAAGAGAAACAGAGATATGTGAATCGAAATCAGAGAGGAGTTGGTAGTGACGGTGGAGATGTTTAAGTTTTGGGAAGCAGAACTGAGACTTTCGTGTTCATTGCTCAATTTTTCTCTCTCACCTTTCTCTTCGATTCTCAGAAATTCTGATCCTCTCTCTCTTTCTTCTGCAACTCAATTCACTGATTTAAAATGGCTCTCTCTCTCTCTCTCTCTCTCTCTCTCTCTCTCTCTCTCTCTCGCTTCACTCCACTTTACCAATTACCCATTTTCAGGTGATTTTTACCCTCTCCATCTTCCTCCACGCGCCTTATTACACGCTCTCTCTTCACTTTTTGTTTGGACTCTTCTTTTCCTCATATTTATGTGTCCATGCAAAATAAAATCAAATTAATAATTTGTGGACCAAACATTACTGCACCCGACAATATTTTTTTCTTTCCTTGTATTTTAGATGAATAGACAAATTTCATGTTTTATTAGCTTGTATATAATTGGTGTGATGTTAAATGATTTCAATAAATACTCTTTTTAATTTATGAATTAATAATCAATTTAATGATATTAGATTGTAATGTTGTAAATGTCTCTTACTTGTCTAACCAGTCCCCGATTAATCTCGTAACTGTTGATTAATTTTTTATAGTTTTTGATTAATTATTGGTTCTGACTTATTTTTCGATTAATTTCTGACTGATTCTGTTTAGTTTTTAAGAGACTCTCTACGACTGAATAACGTCTACCAATTTTTACATCACTTATAAATTAAACACTCTGTCGTATTTATTATTAATTTATTATTTCTTTTGTTTTATGTAACTCATAAATATAATTTATTCAATTAGTGATAAAGTAAGTTAAAAACGCATAAATAACCCCAAAACTAAATACATTGCATCACTATCATCATTTAATCAGACGAAAATAGAGTTGTAATGAAAATACGAGGACTAGTCAATGACAAAGCATCCAGTCTTATTTTTGCAAAACTAATGAAGTAATATATTTTCATTTGTTTTTTTTAAACAAGCAGAACTATTATTAATAATTGAATGCATCAAGTACAAACAGAGAGATATGACAATCAACCTCGTATCACTTCCAAGCCAGAGCCCAAAATGAACAAAGATGGTCATACAATATATCATTCTATAAGCTGACCCCAATACAAACTAAATAGTACAGATAAAACACTCTAAAGAAAGATACAGAAAGAAATGTGCGATGAAACTATAGTATCAAAACGAATTCTCGTTGTTCGACCATCATCCCAACCTCTTATGTCGATATGATATTCTTCCGAAACCATCACCTCTCAATCCAGGCTACCGACTCCACACTCCGTGCCACAACGTTCACAAAGGCTTCAACGACCCCTCTCAACTCGGTCCCCTCCCGGTGCGTTATCTGGATTAGAGTTCCTAGGCTCTTAAACCAAAACCAAACGACGATTCTAAACTAAGATAGCACTTCTCCCAGAGTTCCTCACCAAGATGTTGCGAGACTGAATATCCGCGAGACTTTGATCACTAGGTCACACCCCTCGAAGGTTCCCTTGCGCCCAATTGATGGTTTATTTTATATTATATTATATAATATATTATCCAATATTTAATAGAACATAAAATTATTGTTTTTTTGGCAAGTGAAAACCATGCGACACGAGAGCGAGTGGGTCGGGTGAGAAGCTGGAATCACGAAAGATTCATCCAAACAATTAAATACAAGAAAGAAGAATTTAAATAATATATTTAAATATGAATTCTAATTCTAATTATTATATAAATAAAAGAAGTTAAGTTTTGATCCACAAAGAAGCGCGATACGTGGAAAATATCGCGGGTTATTGATTTTGGAGGGTACAGTACATCTCTGAAATCAAGGTAACCAGATTCAGCTAACCACGGTCAAGACTCATGGCTCCAGTTCCACAGGTCCCTAACTCTCCGGACTAACCAGGGTTAGTTGAATTAAACATCTTAATTAATCAACTAAACCAAAGTCACTTGTTTAATTAACCGCTCTTCGAGTCACTGGTCAACACAATGACTCTCTGTCACTGTTTCTGGTTGCTATGTGTGTTCTGTTCCCTTACTTCCTGGTCTCTATGTACCAATGTTTCTCTCTCTCCACACTTGTAATTTTTGGTCTCCACCAAGGGTATAATGGGAATTAAAACACCTAGTATAATTGTAACATTCTTGGGATCTAAATTTGTTTCTGGATTTAAATAGAGTTTGAATTTATTGACAACATTTATTACCTTCACAAGATTAAAGAGAGGGTTTGAATTTTAAGAGATACATAAAAGATTATCAACAAATTAAGTTACTTAAGGGGTAAGATATTCATGTTTAAAGTAATTCGAAACATTTTTTTGGTTTGTTTTTAGGTCGAGTTACGACGGTTCTGTAAAATTTCACTTGGGTTCGGTTCAAAAGTGAATAAATTTAAAATTGTATATTATATTTTTATAAAAGATAGATTAGTATTAATTCATGTCGGGAAATAAAATGCGATAAAAGTCCAGGGGACATATCCCACCCCTAACATCCAGTCAGCTTTAGAAAGACCGACTCTAGGTAATTTACGAGCCATGTCATTCACTTATCGGTTAACAAAACAAACATTCACATTTTGAAAAGAAAATTATGTTGAAATTCGCTTAAGCTGATTCAATTAGTTAAGTAATGAAATAGCAGTCTCGTGAGATTGTCAAACCCTAAAAAATCAAAGACGGGTTCTCTTTATTTAATAAATGAATTTAATTAGCATTGAGGTTGGCCTTAAGTATAAATCATTCAACTTTAAATGTTTAACTTACACCGATTAATTAAAAATGAACTCGATCCATAGAAACGTATATGTGTAAAGTTAATGAATTGGAGGTTACGAAGCATGCTTGGACATGAGAACACAAGAGGGAGATTGAAGCAAGATTGAGAATTTGGATGAATTAGGCAATGGGAAAGCGACGATTAAGGTAGAGAACAAGATAATAAGGTGATTAAGTGAGTTTAATGGAAGAGCCAAAGACAATCGGCAATGCGACTACGACGTCGGTCACTCTAATTTTGGGACAATTAAGCTCATTTTCAAGGTAATTAAGAGAATGATGATAATAATGTTCCCCATCACCATACCTTTCCATTTTCTTTGGATTTTTGTGAAAAAATTCTAATGCTTAGTCATAGAACCAAAGTCTTAGGTCGTAACTTAATGTGTTGTTTAGTGGACTTGACTTTTGAGTTTCTTTTCGTATTCACCTAGATTTATATTATTTTGTACCACATATTTAAATTCAAACGTTCTTGAATAAAAACTATAGAAAATGATATTTTACTACATCTATTTATAACACTTTCACGCTTTGGTAGCTTAATTAATTTTTTTCTTCTATTTAAGTACTTTAACTATTAGTTTGTGACAACCTACTCCTAAAATATAAAAATACATAAACTACCCTTGATTGAAACCCTAAACCAATTCAATTTGAAGTCGACGAGCGAGTCCTGGGTGGGATTCAGGATCGGGGCTAGTGAAATTGTTGTTGTGGAGGCGCAATTCGATGTTGTTGGTGAGATTCACGAGCGGTTCCAGGAGGTGTCCGGCCCACCGGTTCTTCCCGAAACAAAGCTTTGTTAGATTGTCCTAGTTGAGGAAGAAACCGTCGGAGATCGGGGAGGAGGCAGGGATGGCCGTAGCAACGAGGAATGAGAATGTGGCGATGACGGCCCTTACACACCCCGAGCTTCGATTGCATGTGGAATCGAACTCTCCTCCTCCAAAAACCATTGCAGTAGATTAAGGATGTCGTCGGAGAGAGCTTGGCCGGAAAACGATAGTTCCTCCGGCGACACAGAGAAGAAGATGAGAGAAAGCTTGATCTGACCGAATTGGACCAAGGGCAATCTATTTGAGCCGGTCTAATTGTGGATTCAGTTCTTGTTTAAGGTTTCAATAAGGGGTAATTGAGGTATTTTTGTAATTTTAGGGGTGAGCTTTCATAAATTGATAGTTAGAATATTAAAACAAAGAGAAAAATAGTTACGGTACCAAAGTGTGAAAGTTGTATAGTTAGACATAATAAATTATCAGTTTCACTTTGTGTATTACGACGTTTAAAACTAATACAACATATACAAATATTTAATATTATATCAGATCTTATTTATTTATAAAACTCTTTCACCCTCCTAGATTGAACATTCAACCACACTACAAACAATGTGATTCTTAATCGTTGGAATGTCCCCTTAGTTGTTCGTTCTGTACATTAATTAGAGTGCTTTTATTTTTTTTAATTTGTGAATCAAGTACTAATCCTTACTTTGGATTATATAAATTATGATTTGGTTGATAATGTGTTGTGTGTAATTAATCTTTAAAGCTTTATATGTAAATGCATACTCAAATTTCTTATTGAATTTGAATGTATTTAGAGGTATATGGTCTAATCAAACATTCGGTGAAAACAAAAATTGTATAATTCCAACATTTATTGACGAACATGTACTTACAAAGAACATTGATTTGTAGAAGTCATTTTTCTTCAACTTACGATGTATCTCTATCCATGAATTTAATGCTTGAAAAGACGCAACACCAATGTATATCTATATATATAGTTTAAATTACATACAAAGAGTTTTTACAAACCGTACAAATTAATAATCAACCAATTATAAATGTTGGTTTATGAAAATCTGCGTGCACGCTTTCCCACCGCGTGACACGTGTTCATGCGCGTGCATGAAAGCTGGCACGCAGTGACTTTTGGAGTCGCAAAAAGTTCTACCCTTAGCGCAAAAAGTTCCACATGAGCTTTTGGCTGTGTGGAACTGTTTGCGTTGGAGG
>JAYMTP010007184.1:0-11280 GCA_036897365.1 Geranium brycei | reverse complement strand
GGGCCGATCTTACCACCAGAAATCGGCCATTTCGAGGCCCTCCCCTTGGGCCTCCTGGTCCGACCCATGGGCAATCTCGCCATGCCCCATGGCTTCGTGGCTCCGTTCGCCTGCCCAACGCCCAAACGGCCCAACTGGCCCACAACAAGGTCTTCTCAACCCACGTCCTCAAGCTCATGTCGTCACTACAACTCCGAAATATATTTGACATGCCATGCAAGCCATGTCCATGCACGCTCCGGACGAATCATGATACATGGATTCGGGTGCTTCATCGCACATGACAAACAATTCAGGTTCTCTCTTGTCTCATTCTAATTTGAGCATTCAACCCCATATAATTGTTGGTGACTGTAATAGTATTCCTATTCGTGGTTATGGATGCACTACCCTATTTAATAATTCTTCCCTTAGACTCAATCATGTATTGGATGCACCCCATTTAATTAAAAATCTTGTTTATGTTAGACGTTTTGTTACTGATAACCATGCCGCAATTGAATTTGATCCTTATGGCTTTTCTGTGAAGGATTTTCGGATGGGTTCATGAGATGCAATAGTACGAGGCTATCCTATCACATTGTCTCCTTCAGTTTTTTCTGCCGTGTCTTCTTCAACATGCACAATCGTTTGGGCCATCCTGCTTCTAGTATTGTTAATTATCTTCGTTCTAATAAACTCGTATATTTTAATAAGGACAATCTGGACTCTATTTTCAAGTCTTGCATTTTGGGCAAGCAACTTGGTTTACCTTTTTTCTTCTTTTGTTACTACTACATTTTTACCCTTTGACGTGATTCATAATGATCTCTGGACCTCACATATTCTAAATTCTGCAGGTCACAAATATTATTTACTTTTTTGGATGATTATTCGAAATTTCATTGGACTTTTCCCATCTCTCACAAATCACAGGTGTTCTCTATATTTGAGACATTTCACAAATTTTTCACCACCCAATTTAGTTGCTCTATAAAATTTTTGCAATGTGATAATGGAAAAGAATATGTGAATTCCTCCTTTTACAATTTTTTTTATCGATCTGGGATGGTATTTCGTTTTCTTGTCCTCACACTTCTTCGGAGAATAGGAAAGTCGAACGAAAAATTCGTACTATCAATAACTTGATTCGCACTCTTCGGGCTCACTCCTCTGTGCCCCCAAAGTACTGGCATTATGCGTTGGAGACATCGCCTTATCTTCTAAACATCACCCCATCCAAACTCCTTCAATCTCAAACTCCAACTTTTGTTCTCTATCCTAAGTTGAGGGTTTCCATCATGTCCCTCCTCAACTTTGAATTTGCTATGAATCCTTCATGTTACTATATGTTGATGATATTAACCTAACAACATCCAACAACAAGTTCAGGGTTTCCATCATGCCCCTCCTCAATAAATTTATGGTAATTAGCCGTATTTATGTTGTAACAAATATTCAAAATAGGATATCTCCTATTCAATATTAGAATAATCATGATTGTATATAAGAATATCTATTGATCAATACAAGGTAAGCAAGAGAGTATCTCTATTAATTACAAAACTTTTGTATATATTTCAGAATTTAAGGAATGACATATCCAATTTTCGGAAGAACCGTATATGATTTTTTTTTCGAATTCCCTGGCCAAGGGGAGCAAGTGCCCCCCTGGATCAGCCCCTAGTCACGCTGACCCTGACCCAACTAGATACTCGTTTGTTTGCTCCATTACCCGAAATTCCTGACCCGCCCTGCTTCCAATAGAGTCAAGTCTATGAATTACCCGCCGGGTTCGGGTATTTTTGCAATCCTTTTCACCCCAAGTTGTGATTGAAGAGAGATGCGGAATATATGTATTTTTTAATTTTTAACTCAAGCTCCCTCACATGATAAGACAAAACTTATATATACATCCATTTTATATTCACGTGGAGCAGTGTCAAACACAAGGGGTATTGAATTGCAATAAAAATTCAAACGGTATCTATTGGAAAGTGGTGATTTCATGTGAGTAAGCATTTGCAATTAAGCCTGTAAAATTCATCTCATATGCATAAGATAATATTGAATATAATCTCATACATATGAAATAAAAATAACACAATTAACCACTCGGATTGGATTGCAAACCCGCCGGAGCAGTTCAGATTGAAATGCAGGCCCAACCTTTTAGGCCCAAAAGACAAGAAATTCATAGAGAAATATATGGTACCACTATCACCATGCCCAATCAATCAGCCCATCATACACTTCACTTGTATGCACTTTTAGTTGTGAAAATGTATTTGAAAGAACTTTCTCAATTCAGGTTGTCAAAGACATTTTGGCAAGTTAAGAATGGGACTTGTGGCTGGAGGTTAGTGGTGAACCAAAGGCCACGTGGCAAGAACGACCATTTTGTATGGGCGAGTGGATATAACAGTAGCACCGCGTTTCTTGCTTCCACAACACGAGCAGATCCACGTAGCCTCAAAACCCTCCTCTCATTCCCAATACCCACTATTTGGCCTTTTCCACGTGTCGCTAAATCAGGTTTCCATTCACAAAATGGACTTTTAACAAATATATTGAAGAATAAAAATAAAAACCCAAGCATGGCAATTTGGTAATTAAGCAACAACAACAGGGGTAGTTATCTGAGTCCCGAGTCGGGTGCATCACACACGACTCTCTCTCTCTCTCTCTCTCTCTCTCTTTTATATAGATATAGACATGATGTATCGGCGGCTTTTTTTGTTGTTACGCAGTGAGCTCCCATCACCGTGAGCCTCCAGATACTCGATACAGAGAACAGCTCCCCAACAAATTCTGGTAAGAGACACAGAGAGCGATGTGGCGGTGCGTAGCTCGGAGCCTTCGCCTTCCTTCCAGGAGATCGCCGGCCAATGACTCAGCCAGATCTCACATTTCCAGATTCTTCTCGTCTCAATCGGTACAATCTATCTTCTCGTCGCTTGATTTTAAGATTTTTTCTGCTGGTTGATTCTCTGATCTCTACTTTTCCGATCATTTTTGTTCCTTCATGTATGTCCTAAATCATCTCGGCTAAATTAGTTGGGCTATTTCGTTAAGGAGCATATTTTTTTCTGCCTGTTTGGCTGCTGAGAGAATGAATGACAGCTGAGGAATTAAATTTAAGGATAATAGGTGATTTTTTTTCTTTTCTTTCTAGACTAAAATCGGCCTAAGATATAGGTTTACAGATGTGATTGTCCTTAAGATTTGGATTATTCTTCATTCTAATATGATTTCATTATTTGTTTCATGTGACAGATTATATTGTGCTACTTTATTCTAGTTAATCAGATAAAGTTTGAATGATTAGAAATGTTGTTATGGTTTTCTTAATTGTTGATGTGGTTGTAATATTTCTCAATTAAATTGTGTTAGGTGGGGAAATACACCATTGTCGATCATACATACGATGCAGTTGTTGTAGGAGCAGGTGGAGCCGGGCTGAGGGCTGCCATAGGTCTCTCTGAACATGGATTCAACACTGCCTGCATTACCAAACTTTTCCCAACTCGCTCACACACTGTTGCAGCTCAAGTATGAAAGCTATACGACCAGTTCATTTTATGTTTGTGGTGCCTTGAGTTTCATTCTTATTATCCATGAATTCCTTTTGATATTTCTTATGTTGTGCAGTTAATGTCAGGTGTGTGTATAAAGTTTTCTTTGTCTCGCTGATAGTTGATTCCCTATTATTTGTAATGGCTTCATTTTTATCTATCTTCAATTAGTGAGTTCATGCATATTGCAATAGTTCACTGTACAACAGCCTTTTGGTATCTTTTATGTTGTTGTTAGGACCTTCTAAATTACCATGCCAGACAGGAATACCTCTGGGCATAGAATAAGACTTCATGATATATGGATGAAAAGAGTTCACGTTGTAATAGTATTAATTTTCACCATATGGCTGATAATATAAGCATCAGCATGACCACCATAGTAGCCACAACGAAGATACTGTGAGGCACTTGTCATTGTTTTTATGAAGTCTAGACCTTAGTAATTCCATCTTTGATCATTACTCTTCTCTATTTTTAAGTTAATATGTTAGAAGGGTGTAATATGTTTATCCTTTGTGCTTGTGATTCTACAACCATATGTTAATATGATGGTTGGCCCCACTTCATACTCAGCTGTCCATGTTACCTGGTCAAATTGCCTTTGCCATACACATGGAAAACTTTGAATCGAGTTGTATTTACTTAATGTACCTTACCAGATGTTGGCTCGGGTATGTTTTAATTTATGTTAGTGAGAAACTTGCAGGGTGGTATAAACGCTGCTCTTGGCAATATGTCTGAAGATGACTGGAGGTGGCATATGTATGACACAGTGAAGGGAAGTGACTGGCTAGGTATGAATATACATCTATCAATTTAATCATAATTTTCTATGGTAGCATGATACACGTTTATGCTCATTTGGACTATTAGTTAAATGTAAGGTACTGTATTTCTGCAGGTGATCAGGATGCTATTCAGTATATGTGTAGGGAAGCACCAAAAGCGGTTATTGAGCTTGAGAATTATGGATTGCCATTTTCAAGAACCGAAGAGGGAAAAATATATCAGCGTGCATTTGGTGGTCAAAGCCTTGACTTTGGAAAGGGTAAGAAGGTTTAAATGTAAAGTTGAAAGCCCACACTTGATTTCTTTGGAAATATTTTTCAGTAATTTTCTCTATGATGCTACTGCTGTAGGCGGACAGGCCTACCGATGTGCATGTGCTGCCGACAGAACTGGACATGCCTTATTGCATACTTTATATGGTCAAGCCATGAAACATAATACACAGTTCTTTGTGGAGTATTTTGCTTTGGACCTAATAATGGACAAAGAGGGTAAGCTAATGTGTATCATCTCTTGGATTTATTAGTTAGTGTATCAAACTTAAAAGTAGTTGAGAAATCAAGGCTGAAAATAAATTGTTCTTATTTTTTTAGATGATCACATGTATGCTCATTTGCTAAACATTTTAGATAATATGTATGCTCAATACTTCTTTAAGCATTGTAATGAAATATGTGTATACTGTTGCTTTTCGTCCAATGCCTTCTTTGGTGATATTGCCATGGGCTGTTTGTATGTGTGGGGGTATTCATAGGATATATCTTATTTATTATAACTATTGGCCAACTTGAATCTATGTAGCAGTTGCAATAGCTTACCCTTAGGTTTTGCTCCTTGATATGTCACGTTTACCTTCATTATTACATTAAAGATATGGGGATTTATATCTTTATACAAACTTATTGGGTAATTGGGTATTTTGTTGTATACATGCTCATTCAGACCTTTTTAGTATTTAGTTTTATTGTCTGTGGATTATTTACTATTGTTCCCGGTTGCTCACCTTTGTCCAGAAATGGTCCCCTGGTAGTAAGGCCTGCTGGTTAGATTTCATCATAAAGAGATTGTGCAGTCAGTGTAGTTATTCTAGTGTTGGCTCATGTGAACTGTGTACAATGGAAGTTGATTGGTTCTTAGTATTTGATGTTCAGGTACTTGCCAAGGAGTAATCGCATTAAATATGGAAGATGGGACATTACATCGGTTCCGTGCTGCATCAACAATCCTTGCCACAGGGGTACTGCATCTTTTGGGGAAAATTGTTTGATATCAGAGGAACACTAACATCTGATTCCTTGCTCTTTTTATTTCTCTCAGGGCTATGGAAGAGCATACTTTTCTGCAACCTCTGCCCACACGTGTACTGGAGATGGAAATGCCATGGCAGCACGTGCTGGAATTCCTCTACAGGTTTGTTTCATCACCTCTCAATCGTGATTTACCCTGCTTGGAGCATGTGTTCTTATTTTTCCAAGTTCTTCCTGCAGGACTTGGAGTTTGTGCAGTTCCATCCTACGGGTATATATGGTGCTGGGTGCCTAATTACTGAAGGTTTGTGCTTTGATCAGTTTACCTAAAGACAATATAGGAGAAATCTTTCTTGTATTGGTTGCAAAGTGTTTTTTTGTTGTGGTTAATAGTCATTAGAGGGTTGTGGCAATACTCATCTTTGTTTTCATGTCCAATTTGCAGGATCCCGAGGTGAAGGTGGTATTCTGCGGAATAGCGAGGGTGAGCGATTTATGGAGAGGTATGCCCCCACCGCCAAAGATCTTGCTTCAAGGGATGTTGTTTCAAGATCTATGACAATGGAAATTCGAGAAGGCCGTGGTGTAGGTATGATGCACTCATAGAAGCACAACTGATCTCTCGGTCAAATTTTCTTGTGTTGCATTTTTGTGTGTTTTGTGATGAAAAAACCATGTCTGCGACTCGGCACTAAGCAATAAAAAAGGCAAAATTCAATACCCGCCAACTTGTTTAACAACTAGGAAGGTTATGAATAAGTTTTGCCCTCTTCCTTTTATAACTTAGTGCCAAGGTTTAGTCATTTATTAGTTGTGTTCCTTTGTTTCATACATTAGTGGTACGGATATGAATTCTGTAGTACCCTATCAGAATTTTCGTAGTAACTCTTGCTTTTTTGTGTATCAGGACCTCTGAAGGACCATATCTATCTCCATTTGAATCACTTACCTCCAGATGTGCTGAAGGAGAGGCTTCCTGGTATTTCTGAAACTGCTGCCATTTTTGCTGGAGTGGATGTTACAAAAGAGCCTATCCCTGTGTTACCTACTGTTCATTATAATATGGGTGGAATTCCCACAAATCACCATGGAGAGGTTAGTTGAGGAAACTCAGAACCTTCATCTGATTAATTTTTGTGTGATTAACCCATATGTTTAATATTTTAGAAAAATTAGAAGCTAATTATTCTTGGGTACATACTTGTGTGTGTACAAATTCATTCAATGATAATTTTATCCGCTAATCGTGAGATACCAAACCTAAATTGTAAATTTAAGATGCTATTTTCCTAGTCACTTAAACTTTTCTTTACATTTTTATCGCTGTTGTTCTAGATAGATCTTTAATCATAGTTGTATGGCATGCCTTTGCAGTTTATTCTGATGCAATTATGATGTCATAACCACTTCAATCTTCACTTGTTTAGGTAGTTACTATCAAAGGTAATGATCCGGATGCAGTCATCCCTGGACTAATGGCTGCTGGGGAGGCAGCTTGTGCATCGGTTCATGGTGCAAATAGACTTGGTGCCAATTCTCTTCTTGACATTGTTGTTTTTGGTCGAGCATGTGCCAATAGAGTAGCAGAGATCCAGAGACCAGGTAAACCCTGATCTATAATTTCATATGTTAGTTAAGTATGATATTTGTATTTTACAAATTAAGAATCTTGTTTATCATATCTTTCAGGGGAAAATCAGAAACCTTTGGAGAAGGATGCTGGTGAGAAAACCATTGCATGGCTGGACAAAATTCGAAACTCAAATGGCTCACTTCCAACTTCTAAAATTCGTTTGAATATGCAACGAGTGATGCAGAATAATGCGGCTGTGTTCCGTACACAAGAAACACTAGCAGAAGGTACTCATAGCCTATTGTATCATTATTTTTGTGTAGTGCATCTATGATTTAATTGGATGAACTTAAAGAGGAGTTCTTGTACTAACACTGAAAATTGAGTTTTATATGGTCACATCTGCCAAATTTTTAAGAGTTCAAACTATAATTAAATAAATAATCAGAAAAGTATGGAGCTTTAGCTGTTGAATAAATCACCACGAGCACCCTGTTTTTCTTGTTGTTTAGGTTGCGAGTTGATTGACAAGACATGGGAGAGCTTCCATGATGTTCAGGTGAAGGATAGAAGTTTGATTTGGTATGTTTTTGCTGAAATGGTACTCAGTCATCAAAATTATTTCTCAGATGTTATCTAGTTGCATGATCTTAAATTCTGAAATCGTGTAACAGGAACTCTGACTTAATTGAGACCATAGAATTGGAAAACCTTTTGATAAACGCTTGTATCACTATGCATTCTGCTGAAGCCAGAAAAGAGAGCAGAGGAGCACATGCCCGTGAAGATTTTACGGTCAGTTTTGTTTGTTGTGTTCATTAACTTCTCTTCTCTATCCCCATTATCTAACATGAGGATTCTTTTATATATCTGCAGAAAAGGGATGATGAGAAGTGGATGAAACACACTGCAGGGTAAATCACCTTCTCCCCAATCATGAACTTAGATTGTATTTACAGTTTGAGTCTTTCTGCTGCCATAGTAGAAATATTGAGCAATTACTTCTCCATATTGCTTGTTTTGACTAATCTCGTAAATGATGCAGATACTGGGAGAATGAGAAGGTCCGTCTAGATTACAGGCCAGTTCACCTGAACACATTAGATGATGAAATTGAAACATTCCCCCCCAAAGCTCGTGTGTATTGACGAGGCATATTAGAAAACAAAAGGGTTGGCTTATGTGAACACAATGTGCCTGCAGGAAGGGGTTGCAATAACTCACCAGCCAAGACAAAAAGAATGCAATAAATTGTTTCGGGTACAGAGTTTCTTCAGGAATAAGTGTGGCATTCATCAGTGTATTATTAAGCTGATACTATTTAAAATCTGAAAATTTCAGATTGTTGTGTTTGTAATCAAACCTAATGAGTGAACCTCTCAACTGTCCGTGCATTTGAAAATTGAATACATGTACGGGGAACACTGATTTCAATTATTCTTGTACATCTGCGCGGACCAGAAAATTCATGCTTGCATAATTGCTGACATTAATATTTGGCTAAGCCTCGTGCTCGTATACAAGATTGCTTTACCTCAGGTTTTGTTAGGTTTTCTATTATATCAAATTGATTGAAAGAGAAATACATCAAAATTTTCATAATCTAAATCATAAATCTAATTGCTTGTATGTGATTTTAACTTATGACCTTATATGTTAGGGTGTCCCGTGTCTACGCCTCTGTTATGTACCAGTTTCCATTAACAAGTCAGTTGATAAGGGGCAGAAGCAAAGTGGGTGAGTGCGTCGGCTAGAAGACTAAACACTATTGTTGTGATGACTAATGTTATTTAAGTAAAAAAGAACAATCGTAATGAGTAGCTTGTTTAATTTGTAAGGGTCGATTTCATATCACTGTCTCCCACTTGCAACGACTCTCTTCTTCTTCTCCTCCATCCAAACACAAAATAAGATTAAAAACAAGGCTAGTGGTTGCTACTAGTTAAGACAACTGCTACTACACATATACCAATTCCCACTAAATTAGTTCATGGATCGAGCCACCACTTCATTGCAATTTTGACTTTAATCTCCCCTACTCCTCTAATAACAACACCTTCATAATTGTCTTCGTTTACTTTCATTTCATTCTTAGATCTTGTTTGTGCTTTTTATATACACTTCCACTATTGACACGGTAAGAAGTTGATGTTCAGACAATAGATATTTGATATCAAATAAAACAAATTATATGGTAAAATTAATTACTTAACGAGTTGGTTCGTGAATAAATCGAGTATTGATTGGTTGGTTGGGTTTAAGCTCGACCTCGATTCGTTTACACCCTTACATTAAAGAGGGTAGGTGACAGATAAATCAAGACTTTGATATTTTGTCATATATAGGTTGTACTCACGTACAAACACTAGAAAAATGTGAACAGGTTGAACTCATTGTTTCGCTGAGATTCAGAGTACTCATTTACATGTTTTATCTTTTATTTTTGATTATTTCATACTGAAAAAGGCAGTTTAGTCATCTTATGAATCATAACTAACACTAATCTCAAAAAAATCAACTCAAATTTCATCAATCATTGACATCTCTCACCCCCCCCCCCCCCAAAAAAAAAAAAAAACGCAAAAAACACAACCAAAATTTACACATCAATTAAACCCCTCCCCCCCCCCCCCCCCCCAAAAAAAAATCAGTACGGCAAAAAATCGAATTGAGTTTGGATCTAAAAATATACGCAGTCAACAAACTCACAATTTTTTTCATAAACTCACACGCTCCCGACGGTGACATTTTCTCAACAAAGAATTAGAAACTATGTCACATACTTTTGATGGTACAAACGTCACATGCTCCTGACAACGTAAACGTTGTATATTCTCGACGGTGCGAACGTCACAATAAAACTAAACTCCAATTGATCCTTGGTAAGTAATTACTCGGTACAATTTTGTCCATGAAAAAGAAGGCTAGAATAGGACAAGTACGGTGACCACACAAAAATTAGACCAGAAGTTACTCTTCATAACTGTAACATAGAGTTGGGTAAGACTAAAAACTCTTAAAATTAGGAGGGATTCCTACGAACTAATAACTATAGGCAGTTGCTTAATTAAGCCTAAACTCTTATAATGTAGCTTTTTTTGGATAATGCTAATTGGAATTAATAGGGCTCAGCTCACTCTTTATGTCACACACCGCCCACCCCATACATATCACTTAAAAGATTATTATAAAACCGTTGATCTCCATTGATATTTTAGAAGACTATAAATACAGTATAACTCTAACAAATATTAAAAAGTGAGATCAAATATATTCACAATATATAACTAGTTTTGATTGTATCTTTCATATACGACTTCATCTATCACCATTAAATTCAAAACTCGCAAAATAAACTTGAATAGTAATTAAGAAAAAAAATGCTACAAAATATTAGTAAAAAATGTTTACATGGAAACAAGAAAATGAGCGGAATAACAAATGTGAAAGTTTTCTTTTAAATAAATATCATAGTTGACATAAAATAATGATAAAAAATATGTACATCAACAATGAAGATTCAAATTTCAAGCTCCATGATTTACAAGCGCATCATCATTTTGTTATCCTCCCTAAAAATATGAGTGACTCTAAATTTGATATTTTATGTTTAATCAAAAGATCGAAAATGTGGTCGAATTGATATGTCAACATCTACATATGTTGAGGCTTGAGGCAGAAAAAAAAAGAGACAACAACAAGAGGAAGTCATCGTGTAAATGTATAAGATGTTACAAAAGGAAGACAGAGAAATCAAGACACAGATTGGAACAAAGGTTTGAGAGTAATGTTATTTTTAAGTGGTTTTTTTTACATGAAGAGCACTGTCTATTTATAGGAAAAAGTTCACCGCCAATCAACAAGATATTTACAATGGGTACAAGTTGATTAGCAAGTGGGTAATTAGGTGGGGTCCATCTATTAATTACTGTTAGGTACACATTTGAGTTCGAAGTCCCACATCGGAAGATTACAAGATATAAGAAAAGTTTATATACACATTGGACCCTAGACCCACTAGGCTAGTCTTTTGGGTCAAATGTGGGCTCTAATGTGTGTGAGTTTTCTTTGGGTACTTCTCCTAGGTAAGGCCCGGATCTCCCCAACAGTGGTA
>JAYMTP010007183.1:0-11281 GCA_036897365.1 Geranium brycei | reverse complement strand
CTTGGGTACATTCATATCTTGAGCTTAGATTGTCACATCTCCATTCTAGTTCTTTGACCTAGCTTGTTCACAATATACTTTTGATTAGTCCTACTTTTAAGAATGTACTTGGTACTTCATGGATTACGGGGAAAGGATGGGGTGGAGTGAGAAGTAAAAGAAAAATCCCCCATTTTCTACCATAATCATTTCAGCGTGTAGAGTTTAATTGCTACTCAGACTGGTAATCTTATGGTGATAGGGTTTGGATTGCTTTGTCTGCAAAGGAAGAGGCCACCGGGCTAAACACTGTCCCGAGAAAAACCAAGGAGACCAACCATGTCCTGAAACTTGTTTAGGATGTGGTGAATCAGGGCATGGGATGCTGTCTTGCACAACTAACTATTCTCCTGATGACCTCAAGGTACTCATCACGTTCCAAATTCTTCCTTGCCCGTTCTCTGATTTCTTGTCTTTGTTTGTTCTCCTCAAGTCGTGCTAGAAACAAATACACTCTTAACAGTCCAATGCAACTTGACATGATACTTACTATTTTGTGATATTCTCTTATTCCGAGTGCTCTATGCAGGAGATACAGTGCTATGTGTGCAAGAATTTTGGACATCTTTGCTGTGTTGACTTTCAAGATCCTGGTCCGGGGCACGTTTCTTGTTACAGCTGTGGCCAGTCTGGTCATCTGGGTTCCGTAAGTCATATTTTGTTTGTACCAATACATAAAAACGTTAGAGACATGCTTATGGTGCATGGAGCATTTTGACTAATTGTGAAGAGGATTTGATCTATTGAAGGATTGCGTAGAGCCGCTTGGAAAAGCCAGAGTTGCTACATGCTCCAAGTGCAAGGAAGAGGGTCATTCTGCTCGCAGATGCTCCAACAAGCTTAAGGTCCGTTCTCTACTCACAACTCAAAACCCTTCTAAGACCAAAGAGCTCAACACAAATACATGTGTGCCTGCGCTTGCTGCAAACAAATGGTTAACGGGCATTACTCCCGTCGACGCTTTGCAACACGAAGAAAGGCTTGGCAATTCGTCAGCTCTTGCTCTGGAAACTGGTTTTTGCAAAGGATCAAGCTCCATGCCCGAAAATCTTACTGAAGCACAAAGAAAGAACAAGTGTGAGGAAGGAACAGCCATTATAACCATGGCCTAATCAATGAGTAACCACCATCAGCAAAACCTACATTCTCCTCTTGCAGACTCACTGGGCTTATATTGTCAGTTATGTGGATAATATAAGCTTATAGGAACTCCACATGGACCCTTTTTTTTCTCTAACTTTTATGTAACCTGCATACATATAAACCTCCTGTTGTAACCTATGTAACATTATACCGTCATATCTATCATTTTGCCTTCCAATTTGGACATGGGAAATTGCCCCAAATTTGATCAAGGATCATGGATACTGGATCTCTATCGGGTTCAGAGTATTTTGTTTGTTTCCAGGTTGGTAACATGACAGTTCCGGGGCATGTTTAGCAGTATCCCATTTTGGCCTCGTCGGCTTCAAAGAATTTTGTCATCCCTACATGAAACGGAAGAGACTGATTCTAATTAGCGGTAACATATGTACAATCAGGTTCTAGCCTTTATTTCATGTGAATATGGAACCTGCGTCATACCATCCTGATCAAACCCGAATAAGAGTTGAGCTCAGTTCCGGTATAGTATAGGCTATAAGACAAAATTTACAATGAAAGTTTCACGATATTTCTATTCAAGATATTAAAACAAGCGTTCACAACAGTTCATTTACTACTTGAAGAAGATATATTCATGGGGTTCACAATATTTCTTCTACACTTAAACTAACCATGTCAGAACCACTAGACAGTAGACAGTACCGATATGAATTGATTGATTTGCGATTCAACCCTGCAGATTAACCATACGATACTCCCAAAGTTAAGTCGGGAAACATTAACCATAATTTTGTGAAGAGAAACAACTCTAGAATGATGAATTACCTGCTGGGTCATAAGAATCTCCACAGCAACATTAAGATCTCCATCAGCAGCTGCAAGAGCTACTTCTACCTGCGTCTGAAGCAATAGCAAAGTATTTGAGTACAATATCCACAAAATCTCAATTCAAATATTTATTTAACTATTGATTAATCCCTCCATCTCATAAATTTTGCTCTGGTAATTTTATTAGATATATGATTCCTTAACCTTCGGATCTTGGACCCACCCTTAGATATAATTGAATTTAAGTATACTAAATGAGAAGGAATGAATACAAAATCCATGATAACTTACCCGCTCGAAACCCATTGATGCAAGTTTCTGAATATCTGCTTCAGAAGCAGGGTTTCCTCCAGCTGCTACTGCTACTGCTGGGTCACTCACAGCTGACTGCCTGAAGCAGGAAAAGCAAATTAATCATTATCCGTAACTTGAAATAAACTGAAGTGAGTGTATCTGGGTATCCACCAAGTGGCTCCATGAAATGGTTATTTAAGTCAACAAGCATGTGTTGAAGAGCTCTTGTTACCTTCCACTGGGTAACTGCTGTTCTGTATTGTTGGCTGCACCCGTATCATCCAAAAGTCTAACTTGTAGGTTGGAATCAGAATTTGAAGGAGGAGGAGCGTGACTTCGAGCAGAACCAAGCGCCCTCCCTATCCCAGGAAATCTCTCATCTTGTGTTGCCTATATTATATACACAATTAAAGAGGGTCAAGCTAAAATGAAATACTCTACAACACACAGGTCAAGCTTTTGAGTTGCAGCCCAAGGGAAGTGCAACCAGGACCAGGAGAATTAAAAAATACAAACAGGATGCACTATAGCACTTGAGGATTCCATTTAAGCCAATATCAGAATAAGCAGAAATGATTCATTTCAAAAGGATTAGATGTTCGGGCATTGGTTTACTCCATCCAATCAAATATTCAACTTATTTGCAAGAAAGGGAGTGCAAACCTATATATATTTGAAATCAATTTGTTCTGTGGCATAATTACACAAATGATAGTAAAAGGCGTGTAAGAGTCTAAGAGATTGCAGAAAATTGTCTGAAACAGATCCCATACCTGAGCAGATGTTTCCCTCTGTGGCATCCACGATGAAAAGTTCCTCAAAATATTTCCAGAAAATAATCCACTGCATATTATAGAACATCAATTTAAATATATTACTACTGGAATTCTAGTAGTGCAAAATAGGCTCTTACGTTGAGTTTGTGTTTTGATTTGAATAGGAGGGGAGGGTGCCTAAAGGAATCCCACCAGTGCACATAATAAACTTAGGACGCCTGACGCAAGATGACTGCAAATATCATATGAAGAAAGGATTCAGGACAATGCACGAGTACGATAAAAGATGTACAATTGAAATGAGGAAAAACTCAGTATTATTAATCCCATAGTTACGATTTGAACAGGCAAATGCAGAAGACCTAACAAAGCTCAAAATTTCTCTCTTTCTAAGCTGAATTTATAACTTTAGTAGTCATAAAATGCATGGACACAATTAGAAAGTCGGTATACTTACTTTACCAAAATAGTACTGATTATTAATGTACCATTTCAGTCTATATTTACGAAGACAATAATTTTGGAAATACATAAGGTGGACTGTCAAGTGTCAACTCAGCAGACAACTATACCATTGGGCCATCTAATAATAAGCACCTTAAAATTGATAGTGCCTGATTTGAAGTACTCATAGTCAAAAGCAATAGCAATAACCGTTCTTAATCACTATGTCTGTTCAAGAATAACATGCATTCTTGTACATACATGTCTAATGACTCTAAGTCTCTAACAAATGAACCGGGTGATTAATTCTGCCATATAGAATATGTTATTTTCCATTGGTAGTGTCTTAGTAAAACTTTAGATAGTTAGGCAGAAAAGTATGTTCACATAATCCAAACTAAATTAGTAATGACAAGAATCATAACTTGTTGAAGTGAACTACTGGTTAGGTTAATTGTGACCAGACAGCATATCAAAACTCAAGGTGTCAGATAGTGCCAGACATTAGATCCTCACCTACACTGATAAGAAGACATACACATGCAAGGAATCAACAAAACTGGAAGAGATTTTAATTCGTCATTAAGGAGCAGAATAAAGTGCTTACGAGCAAAGTGGAGGACTCAATGGCAGAAAAAAAAGAGGGTCCAGGCATGAGGAAGTTGAACAAGCCATGGGTATCTACAAAATTCATATATTACATTACAATACATCGAACAGCTTTCAATCAAATATGGTTAGTTGAGAGAGGGAAGGAACTTGCCAACACGTACATGCAAAACCCGACAAAATACCACACAGGTGTCCAAGCAATGAGACATTTGTCATAAGAAACTGGAACACTATTAACAAGATCCAGGCATACCTAGGAGAATTGTTACATAAAAAGGTGGCACGTCTTCAAAACATGATACAGTGATAAAAGAGAGAAGGAAAATATGACAAAATTCAACATCATAATACTTTACTAATGATATTACCATTTCGCGGGCACATTAAAGAGGCCAAACACACTGCAAAAATGAAAGGAAACAAATGTAAGTAGAGCCCAACAGTATGTTACATCAGGGAAAATAAACTAAAAGATTTACATATCACAAAAATATCAATAACGATGAACATGCCTTCTCAAACATGTACCTCCCATCCACATCAAATACCTCATGAAAAAATGACAGCAATTATATCAGTTAGTTATTCAGTCATGCTAAGCTTGAAGTAAACCAACCTTCTAGATTGGACGCCACTTAAACTTGTCTCTATAACAATCATAGAAAATAATATTCCGGAGAAACCAATTGCACATTCCTCCATGAGATACAGGTACTGGTGAAAGGGATTATAGGATACGACCAATGCAATGAGTATATGAAATATAGCATTGCTCGTAGCCAGCAAAATAGTAATGTACAACAAGCGGACTGAACCCATGATCCTCTCCAGTTCAGAACCCAAAGGAACCAAAGCCATCATGTTGAACAGAACATGTAGGAGTGAACCATGGAAAACAATGGATGTATAAATCCTGTAAACTGCAAGAAGTGACAAGATGAGTAGGTTAAAAATGATCAGGAGACACAAATATGAATCTAAAGACACTTGTAAAATACATGAAATCAATAGAATGACAATGGATCACTGGCTAGTGGCTCCTACTTCCTTCAAAGCCAAAATATTAATTCCTCCTCATTTCCCAGATTTTCAAGTGCTTATCCATGGCATAAGAATACACGCATGGGCAAAGAAAAGAGAAGTCCATGCAAAGTAACCTCTGGAACAAGAGAGTACTATCAATGGTATAAGCTTGAACTAATGTGCAATGAACAAAATTTCAGTTTTTACCTCAACCAAAACCCTACTTTAGTATTTGGGCTTGCAAGGTACACATGTATAGCTTAGACCTACGAAAAACTCACCTTCTGCATAGCAGTAAAAACAAGCTTGCTACTCTGGTTACCCACAATTGGTCATAGTTCATCCCATAGCTAATTCAAGCAGTATATCAATATTCCATCAATTACATTATAGTGGTTACAAAATTTCCTTCTGTTGTCTCAGATGCGACTTCCTTTCCTTTTCAATTAACTCAAACATTCTATTTTCTATTCTTGTTGGGTTTCAGGATAGTGCTCACATTAAATTGCAATGATCTTTCTCATTTAGGACCCCAAGTATGAAATAATTACGCAAATCTCGTTCTATTTCCCTAATAAGATACTCTTATCAAATAAGAAGATTATTTCCTTAAACTGTCTACACCAAGTCACCAACACCCATAAACCAAAGTTCAACATCAACTGAAAAGCCACAAAATCAACAGAAACGCATGTATAGTCAGCAAGTGTGGCGAATAATTAAGGATTTTCAAGAAATTTTCCAAAGAAGGAAAATTTGTAGCTATGGTGAGAGAAAAAACAATGCAAGCAAATAAATAAATAAAGAACACGTTGACTTGCCATTAATAACTTATTCCTACATAATAAAAAAACTTGCAGGTTGTGTAAGGAAGAAAATTATTCTTCTTGTGAGTCTTTAACCTACTAAATATTCAACACTCAGAAGAATGTACCTTGAAACCGTGATATGACTGCAGAAGGCAAGAAGCATACTTCATAAAAGGAATCATATCCAGTCAAGAGACAGACCAAGTAGATGGCCCCACAAACAATTACCACTGCAGATGTAAGGAATGGAATGCTCTCCCACCACTGCCCAGCCCTTGTAGACAATCCTGCCTATACTCCACACCAAATGATAAACAAGAAAATTTAATATGGACCTATAATATGAAGAATAAAGACAAAACTGATTTTGCTACTGATCCCAACTGTTGTAAGGTTGGCAGGTTTTGCATTAAAGTGGCAATGCTATATTTTTTCTGAAATGAAATCACAAAGTGCCTCAAATATCAATCATAAGAAAGAAAAGGTTCAGAAGACTTCACTTGATACAATCAACATTATCATTTTTTTGAAACATGATAAATGTCTGTAATAAAGAATGTTGAGAAAAATTCAATTTGTTCCTTTAATGGAACACATTGGCAAAGCTGGAAAAGATACATTTCTTTGATAATCTTAATCATCAAGATTCTCAAAAATCGTCGCTGGAGCTCAAATCCAACCCTCGCAATCATTTGTCTAACAAATGAAGCAAAATAAGAAAGTAAAAACCCTAACTCAATTACACATTTGATTCTAAACAGCAGAACAAAACATGATTGTAAACAAACATAAAAAACAATAGCCAAATTTACATTCCCACAATCCAAGCACTCATCCTAACGAATTAAACACAGATTTCGGTTGAAACAGATGCGAAAGAGTTCGGTAGAGTGAACATACTGCAATTTCGCTCATATTTTTTCCTCGAGTACTTTCTCAGGAAACAATCACACAGACAAACAGTACAGGCAAAAAGGAAACACATTAGAGCACGTAGTAGAATCAGCGACGATCGGATGGTAAAATTGGGGAAATCGAGAGAAAAAGCTCACAGATCGAAGAAGACTACGGAAATTTTTAAAAAAGCGTAAATCAGATCTCAGAGAGGCGAAGCTCGAAGAAGACGAAGCTTTTTGCGTACCTCGGAAACTATATTCGGTCTCATTTTGATTTGCTGGAGTCGTCTGGTGAGCACTGACTTGGTGTTGAAAGCCTGAAATTTCCAGATCAACCGCTTTTCCCTTTTATACGCTATCGGGAATATTTGATGGTGTCGTCGTGTTCATTGCTTCGGCTCCATTTTCACTTATTTGGTTCGTGGATCGGATCGGCCCAGTTCTGGTTGATCCGGCCCTTATGATTTGTATATGAAATCTCATTACTGAATCTATTTAAGCTATCCCATCATTCAATATTATATTTGTCTATTTAACATATACACTCTCGTCCTTAGCGTTATTAATATTATTTTGTGATATGCTATATTTCTATATTATATTTGATGTGAAAATATAACATATGACTTTTTTTACCAAAAAAATTTATTATTTTATTAATATATAAATGTTACGGTTACTACAAAATAGAATAATCATATAATATATTTTAGTTTATTTTATTATTAAAATATTAAATATTATACCACAAAATAACATATAATCTATGAGTTGGAGTAGAATATCATATGTGTTAAAATTACGTCATAACATATAATCTATAAGTTGGAGTAGAATATCATATGTGTTAAAATTACGTCATTTTAACATATATTTCATGTCAAAATAACGTATGGGTTGAAGTTGCTCTTACGAATTTACGAGACTACATATATTTTAATTTGAGATCCTTTTATTAAATTAATAGTCATCTAAGCAGGTAGTATTCCCATGTTATAGTTGTGATCCATGAGGAGTCTCGCATGCTACAAGATATTCGCAAGTTTCTTAATGGGCGTAGGGACGACTTTGTTTACCAATGCAAAGCGCCAGTTGAAGGATCTTTTACATCAACATGAGATTTTTGGCGTCATACGTCCAAAGTTCTATGGCTTCAATCTGGCCATCTGATTATCTGTTTCTTTCATGTCATGGTATTGTCCCGTCGCTACAATAACTATGTCCACGAGTTGTAAGCGGCATTTGGGAGTTTGCGGTATTGGAATCCGTACTACGTTGTTTTCTATGGATCCGACGAAGGCTCTGAGACTGGACGGGTTAAATTCGGGTTTTTACCAATTTTCCGGCATACGACAAAGTCAGATATTATTTGTTTGGTTCGTGATTTTTTCAAGAAGTCTCCCGCTTTGGCTCAATGTCACACATATTATGCTCATCCTTAATAAGTGGTTTCCAACTGAAGTCACTGACCTCCGTCTCATTGCTCTATGCAGTTTTCTTTATAAAGTGATATCAAACATCATGACATACATATTACAACCAGTCCTTTTTGATAATTATCTTATAAGCACAAAATGCTTTTATACTAGGTCGGCTCATCACTAATAACATACTCATCTCATTTGAGTTGCTACATTTTCTTCGCCGGAAAACTAGAGAACAAGCGGGTTAGATAGTCATTGAATTAGATATGAGTAAAACATGCGACATAATTGGTACAGTGTGTCCACTAATGGGCACCCATTGCCGCAGGCCGACTCAACACTTTTAGGGGCCTAAAACGAAAGTTACGAATAAGGCCTTTTGTTTTTTATAAAATAAAAAAACATCCTCCAATATTCGTATTAATTAATTACTAAAATAATACACTTAGGCCATAACAAGTCTTATTCATTCAATCTAAATACATAATAAACTATATGAAGAGGCAACTGCCTCTATCTATACAGTGCAATATCAACTAGACAAGCAGCATGAATTCTTCCTTTGTCAACTCCTCAATTTCTCTGTAAAACTAACAGAACCCACATCATACAACAAAACATATATAATAAAATCATATTAGAATGAGACAAAATCCAAATTAAAGGAGATTTGTGTCGTAAATCATATATCTTAGCAAATAGTACTATACAGTAGTTAGAATCAGTCATGATCCAAATTTTGAGCCATTACCTTCTCACATGAAAAGGTGAACATAAATATCATTAAAAATCACCGATTCATTACAAGAAAATCATTATCAACATTAAATTTAAACAAATTTTACTTAAAAATTTGAAAATTCAGGTAAAAATATCACAGAATTTCCTCAAAACTTTCTATTACAGTGATAAATAATATTTCAATTATAGATCGAATCCAAGTTGTTTCGATTTCGAAATAGTGAAAATAAGTAATTTATTAGGAAACTGAACCAAATAAAGACAAGTGAATATTCAAATCGAATTCAACATAAGAACGAACCTGAGAGCCCAAAATCTTGGCTTTGATCTCGAGAAGGAGCGTGAAATCGGCAATCACGGGTAAAATTAAAGCTTCATGTGACCGACCCCTGAGACACATTCAGATTCAACAAAATAAATTTTATTCAAAAAGAGATCAACGAATTTTGGATGAATATGACTGAAACTTGATTTGTTTTAGTCCAACGAATTATTGAAGTTATATATCTAAATGCAAAACTCAATCGATTGACTATTCATCTTCAAAATTTTGGGAATGATAAAATAAAATATAATAATTGTATTCGGCTGAAAGGTGAAATGGCGAAAACGAAAAAGAAACAAAAATGGTGGAAGAAAAGAGCCGAATCGAGAATTATTGAAGACGAAACGGCACAAACCTAATCTAATCGGCACATAGTTAAGAGCTAGACTCAATTAGGTAAGAATGAAGTGGAAATAAGGCTTACCAAAATTTTGGGTCTTTTCTTCTACCAGAGTAGGTTTTTTTTCTTTACACATAAACTCTTATTTTTGAAGGGCCTAAAGGAGCTGCTTCAGCAGCCTTATGATCGGGCTGGGCCTGTGTCTCATCTCCGGCGATTGATTCAGTTTCGATCTGTGATTCGAGAGCTAGGATTCGGATTCAGAAGTTTCATGACGAGTCATCTCGCCTCCAATAAGAACCCGAGCAGGCACTTGAAATATTCGCGGTAGATCTTGAACAAGCTTCAATTTGGGATGTGTATTATTGGGTTTCTTGTTCGATTATAGTGTTTTTGGAAATGATAATTAATAATGTTGAATTGAGGTTATGTGGAAATTTGATGATTTTAACCGTCAAACTTTATTGCACACTCAAAATAGTCTCTTGCTTGATAACGGCATCGAGCTCTGGGGGAGAGCGGCCCCACCGAGTCCCAATTTGAGTTAAAAAAGAGTAAATTTAGCAACCACATAAGCTGCAGAATTACAAGAACGTTTGACATGAAAAATAGTGACAAGATGAGTTGTCGATTCGCATATTAACATGCAGTCTAGTATGATGCCATCAAATCGACTCCCGTGTATTGAGCGCTGTCGAACACAATTGACTACCTTAGGCAATCTGATTCAATTGAAACCCCGCCTCCACCTCAACTGGCTAGAGATATCCCGCAAACTTCCTACAAAAAGCGCTGACTAATCTTCCCCTATCGTCTCGACAGATCAAGCCTATACTCCACCTTCATCTCTCTGAATCCAACACACCGTCAAATTTATTTTTAAGTTTCCCAGGCCCGGAGACACCCAAGACTCGGGAGAGCCTGCCCAAGCCCTCCCGGGGGTGTTGGCCAAACCTGCAGCAACGTACCAATCACTCAGCGTCGCACTTGTTGCCGTTGCAACTCCTCGAAGATCTTCCCATTTCATACTTTTGCATTTCTAGCCACCCAAATTGATCATAGGAACATCACAAAGGCTCGATTACCCGCATTTCCCAAGCGCCAGGCGGTTCAGTCCCCAATCGACGCCTGGCCGAAAATGTGACTATCCACCGCCGAGACCAATTTGTTCCTCCACACTTCTCGAGTAATTGAACAGTGCAAAAATAAATGATCCCCGATTTCAGCTGCAACCTCGCATAGAGGGCACTTAGTGGCAACAGGGACTCCCTTGCCCGACACGAATGTATGATTTCATATTAATTTAGGGTTGAAAAGAATAGGTAAGAGACTTCGTTAGGGAGCCAAAACTTAATAAGGGAAAATTTGGTGGTTATTTCTTAATTAGGTGAGAGGCTATCATAGGTAAGATTAATATTTCATTAATTTCAAAATTTTCGTATCCAATACTTATTATTGTCAGTGTTGTAGAAATCGCTAGGCGTCAGTCAGTTAATTGGATAGGGCCTCCGGGGGGCCTAGGAGAGGACTAGGTGGGGAATAGGCGGAATTCTATTTTTCTATTTTAGTTTATATTAAATAAATTATATACTTATTTAATAAAAATATATATTTTGCTATATAAAA
>JAYMTP010007182.1:0-11281 GCA_036897365.1 Geranium brycei | reverse complement strand
CCCACCCCCACCATCGGGTCCCTCTCCGCCAGCCACCTGTAGAACGCCGGGACTCCCATTGCTGCTGCCGATCAACCCAGCTCCGTCCCCAACACCACTTCACAGAGAGAAAAATCGCAGATTCCAGATACAGAGTTGTTGTCCATAATACAATGAAGGCATCCCTTTATATAAGGAATACACATTACAAATAAGAAAGTATCTACTAATCCAAATTAGGAAACCCTAAATAGGAAACCTTAGTAATCCTGATTGACACAATTAGATCTTTATGATTATTTTAATTTTATATTTTGATTTGACTTTGATTACTTAAGTGAAATAGTTAAATTTATTGAAATAACCAAAATATAATTTAACGATATGTACATTTTCAAAAGCCTCCCTCAACCTCCTATCTTTATCCTCTTTTTTTATTTTTCCATGGTAAATCATCTCCGTTCTCTCAAATAAATCTAATCAAAACACTCAATTTCTCGTTACAGTTCATCTGTCTCCCACATATATACTAGACTTCCATCATAATACTCAAATGAATACTAAGGTAACTTGTAACTCTATTATATTATGTAAGGTATGAATATTTGTAGTATTTGTTTGATGAATAACAAATGTAAAGAATTGTAGCATGTTTACTGATCAATATAAGATCGATTAATAATCTAGTCGAATCGAAATAATTTGATTAGGTTGGTAATAGTTAATAATCTATAGTTTCAATTAGGTTACAAAATCACTAATAATCGGACTGGTGATCGAACACACACCCCTACCTATTCCTTACTACTTTAGCTTATTGCATGTGTCATGGGAGAGAAAATTGGCATTGGTTTTTCACTTTCAATAGCTCTTGTATGTACTTTACTTTGTGATTTGCTGATGTCTGGAATCTGTGTATGTAGAACTTGATTGTTTAAGTTGTTTTTTTCGGGTTGGTTTCTTCAACTTACAGTTCAAGTGAATCCATTTTTGGTCAAATGTGATAGTGTTTGGTAAAACCTTGTAAAAGTGGTGTGCTAAAGGAGTATTTGGCTGTGTAATTGGGTATTAGCACCATTGAACTATCAATATGACCGAAAACATTGAACATAACTCGTGTTCAGTATTTGGTGGATGTGTGTTTGCTGTATTATCTTCTATAAGTTTGTATACAAGAAACTAACTTATAGTAAACAAGTTTAACGGAATTATACCAGAGCTCCCAAAATGGTTTTATTTCAACAAAATGTAAGTATTGAATATCTATAAATGCCTAGTTATCAAGAACTTCTGTAATTTCTTCTAATGAATTAGAAACTCTATTTCTTTTCAATTTATTATGAACTCAATTACCTATGTGAGAAATAGCATATCAGAAACCAATTGCAATAAACGACAAAATGTTATGGGAAGTGTCATGGACCGTTTGAATTAGCATGGTTTGAACCCCAAACACAACCAGAGCCTCCTTGGCACGTTCAACGGTTTCAAATGTTGGTGTGACAAATTTATCTGTGCATTGCACGGGCCTTTACTGTTGTTTTGAAGCCTAAGTATGCCTGTAAGTTTTTTGAATGATGAAAGTATGAGGGGCCTTGTTGGTATTATAGCCTTGAACCTTATAGCCGGTTGTTCTTTTCCTTTGCTAAGCTGCCAATTTGCATGTAGTAATTTATGCGATATAAAGGCATAAGTTGTTGATAGTTTTTTGGAGGGAGATATATTTTTTGTAACTTTTGCTGTAAATTCTAGGTAAGAGTGGAAGGACCTGTGCAGAAAGTACCAGATGAGGAATCTGAACAATACTTCCACAGCCGTCCTCGGGGAAGTCAGATAGGAGCAATGGTTAGCAAGCAGGTTGTTTTACTTCCTTTGCTAAAGTTCATGATATTTACATCATGTGTGGTGTTACTTTTTTTCTCAAAACCCTCCACAAGTCTTACTAACACTGACTTGCAAGTTCTTGCTTCCTTCAGAGTTCCATAATTCCTGGAAGGCATGTGCTATACCAAGAATACAAAGAATTAGAGGACAAGTTCTCTGATGGGTAAGTTTAATCCTTTTACCTTTTATCCCTCCTGATAATTTTGTTATATCAAATATCCTTTGTTAAATATCTATAAGATTAGTACATCTGCACAAACAATTACCTCAAGTTCCTTATTCACAAATAATAATAGTAACGAAAAATGATGTCCTGATGATGGAATGAATTTCCTTTTTTTTGTGCAGAAGTCTGATACCAAAACCTATATACTGGGGAGGATACCGGCTCAAACCAGAACTTTTTGAGTTTTGGCAAGGACAGACGTCTCGCTTGCATGACAGGTTGTCTGAACTTTCCTATTTTCTTATTACAACTCCAATTTATAATTTTGAATTCCCCGTTTGGACTGCTGTATGGAGGTTAATTTGACAATTGAATTTGTGCAAGTTGGTTCTATAAAAGCAAAAACCAAACTTAACTAACAAGATTATAGTTTTAGTTCACGAGCTTAAATCATTATATGTAATGTAACCCTTGTAAAGGTTTAGCATGGTATGAAATGATGTTTGAATCGAGCCTATGGCTCGTATATAGTGCCTCCCCTTGTCTGAAAGCATGTCGTTTTTCATCTTGTTAGAGACAACCTTGTAAATCTCGCATGAGTGGGAGAGATAAAAATAAAGGTTTATGTAAGGGCAAAGGGAATACTCAATTAACAAGGTTGAGCTTTTTGTATGAGAGCTAGGTCCTTATGTATATAGTCCAAATAAGATTTAACAGTTCATATGGATTGCCATTTATTCCTTGCCCTTTAATATCTTGTGCATGAACAATCTATTTAAAAATAAACTATACATGAAGTTCATTTTTAAAGATTACTATTATAACAAATCTTGTAGGCGAAATTATTATCTCTTGCCTGTTTTTTTCAAGTGTCTTGGATTCTTGAGGATGGTAATAGGCTTTCTTATTGGTTATAAGGCAGATTTTGGAATGAGAGATATTGTAAATGGGAATCATTACCTTGAATAATTTTATGGGAGAATGTGAATGGTTCAAATAAGATATATAGCCCTCATTAATGTTGTGAATATGCTTATTTTTGTCAGGTTGCTATATTCACCTCATGAGGTCAATGGAAAGCAAGAATGGAAAATTTATCGATTGGCTCCCTGACTATCACTGTTGGAGTCTTCAATGTGAAGGTTCATCTCATCATTCGTGGTACTATTGTACTTTTTCCTTCTGGTTTATAGCATGATGCATTTGTAATTTAATGGTAGGTCATACATGGATGTTCAGTCTGCAAGGTTATGTGTTGGTAGCATACTGAGGTCTGTTGTAATGCCAAGCAGTGAAATAAATTCTTAAAGCCAATACAGAATAAATTACATGAGTAACTTGAAACAAGAATCTGTGGCTCTAGAACTTATTTGCAAATGACAGCCAGAAAATCATATTATCTCATGTAAATTAGAGCATAGTCAACTATGCCTACTCTTCTGCTTTATAGGGACTAGAAGAGGTGAAGAGATTTGGTCAATAAGTTGGGCATGAAGTTTGGACCTTTGGTTATGTTTTGATGTTAATACATTAGTGATTAAGTTAGGTGTGGATGGATATGATAGAATAAATGGTTTGGCTGATTGAGAAAGGGTGAAATTGATGCAGACCAAACAAAACTAAAGCAGGGTCCACAATATAGAATCTAAAATCATGATTTTGAAGTTGCTTTTGACTAAATAGTTTTATGAATAGAGGGGAGGAGATGAGAGGCAACATCACATGGATGCAAAAGTGACCCTGAAAGGAGTTGGTTTGTGTAGAGCCAAATGTGCATGAACTGGAGCTGAACTTAAAAGCCGAAATGATTAGAAGATTCCATTCCACCCTAGAAATCTATGAAATCAGAAGCCATCTCTTTTTAATTTGAAATATAGTTTTCAGCAAGTGGGTATAGTATAATAGTAGAGCATGATTTGATCAAAATTAAGAATGGCTCTTGGGTTAGTAGTGAAGTTGGGAAATTATGGATTGAGTCACTGTCCCATACAAGAAAACAATACAAAATATGATGAAACTCATAGGTTCATCCTATGTTGAGAATTGAAGGATAAAAGCATAGAGAAGTGGAGACACATCTCAGCTGCTATGTGTTTTCTGGGTATAGTATAGAATAGTACAGTCGCAATCACGTTCAAAACATCAACATCACATTCATACCATTTATTCTCCGAGATTAGATATGAAGTGGATGGGTTATTCAGTGAAATTTGAGATTCGCAATCTGGTTGTGGGAGCGTGGACTAAGGATATATATGTGTGTGTATCGTTGGTCCACAATTACAAACATAGATATATATAGATATGCTGTGCCCATCCACTTGGGAAGGTATTGGGTTGATACATACAAACACAGACACCTGATATAGCACTTGTGCATTGTTTTGTAGATAGAATACGATTATATGGACTCAGTATTGTATTGTATACATGTGACATTGAGGTTTGATGTGAGTGCCTTTCCTAGAAAGCATATAATAGAAACAGAAGAAGAATACAATTACAATTAAAAGGTGGTGTGATGTGGTGGGGTTGGAGCTATATTCAAGAGTAAATTATGGCGTCCCTCTGCTATACAAACAAAACAGAAGAAGCCAGATAGAGGAGGAGAGCAGAGGACCCTACCCTTACCCTTACCCTTACCTTTACCCTTACCCTTACCCTACCCACTCACATCTCCCCTTATCCCTATCCAGCCACAGCCACAGCCACAGCCACAGCCACAGCCACCATTTTTCTTATTTGTCCATCTCATTTTTTAGTTCCATTATTGTTACTGGACCAGATACATTTATCCCAAGGGAAGTCTCTTACCACTTTAGATAAAAACATACATCTAATTCATATCATATATTGTTAATATGAGAGGCATTCGCCGCATTTCAGTGAGAACCACAAGAGATATGAGACCATGGATACTTACTTATATGGGGGTACCATGTGTCAAGAGGGTCGTTTTCCACTATATAAGTGAAACATGTTGGGAGAGTAGTGTAATGAGAAATTGGAAAACAAATTCGTGCTTGTCAAATTATCCCTCTTATTAATTAATATTATAGTAAGACATTAAATCTTTTGTTTCTGCATGAGCATGACAGACTGGTATGGTATGCTAGCAATTTCCTGAAGAGATCAGATAACCCCAACTTTCTGTATAGTAAAACTAACTAATTATTTTACTCATAATTGCTTAGGCGTGCCATTCTTTATATTTGTGTACATACATAGGCACGTACTAGGGTTTACTTTCAGCTTAATGCACGTGGTTGCTAAAACCAATTTCGATATTTTAAATATATCTTCATACCAAGAATTATTAATTAATTAAACTATTGTCTGCCCAATATGTCGGTAAAGCAACGTTGATGCTGCAAAAACTATTACAATAAATTTTATTCATTTTACATGGATGAAGATGGCACATATGTTTAAATATATTGCCGATCACTTGGAAAGGCAAGATCAACCCTGGAAAGGGCGAGAAATATAATACTAGTGCAATACAATAATTATTATTAATACATTTTAAATAAGGGTTAAAATTAATTAAATGTTTAACATAGAATGAAGTGAAGTGGAGCAGCAATGAGAGTAGAGAACAGAGACTTAAATCGTTGACCTCGTGCTTAGTTCAGCCATTTATGACCATGAGAGAAGTCTTATTAATTATATAGAGGAAAATAGGTTAACAAATAAGCAATGGTATCACTTTCAAAGTTCAATTAATGCTGATTACTAAGTTTTGCTCTTTGATAATCATTAAATAAATTAATAATAGGAGCAAAAGTATTTATACTATTCTTGAATAGACCATCATTATAATGACAATGACAAATAAATATACGAAATTATATATAATTTTCGTTTCATTGTATCAAATTATTTTTGTTTTAAAGATACTACAACTTTCATTTTGTTACACTTATATAACTTTCGTTAATTCTAATGAAAATTTGATGTAAAA
The DNA here is from genome assembly GCA_036897365.1 of Geranium brycei. NCBI lineage: Eukaryota > Viridiplantae > Streptophyta > Magnoliopsida > Geraniales > Geraniaceae > Geranium > Geranium brycei. The sequence continues at coordinate 5,288 of JAYMTP010007182.1, read as the reverse complement.
TGACAAAAGTATTCTCCAGAATTAAACAAACATTGAAGGACATTTCCAATATTTTTCGTTGAAATTATGTTAGATTTTATTGACGTTACTCTATTTGTGAAAATATTTAAGATATTGTTAACCAGCTTGAATTTGATCTGGTGGTTGTTGGTCTTGCTCGCTCTCTGACTTCAGACCGAGAGACAATATGCTTAACTTAGGTTTATTATTTTCAATTAATATAGTAATAATGTATTTTCTAAATGAAACGAGTACAAGTCAAGGCAGATATAGGTCGCTCGAATACCAGTTACCCATTTGTTTTAATAGGTCCCATTCTGATAGAGTGGAGACATTAAATACCCCGCTGGGTTTGATTTCTTTGCCATCCCTAATTAAGAAAATGAAAAGGCAAGAAAGGTTGTCAGTTGCATTGGCCCGAAATGTCATATAGACAACCATCGAGTACGATCGCTTGACAACATCACAATCAAAATTATGGATAGGATGACCAAAATCTTCAAATCCAACAAGATTCACTAACCTAAATCCGCCGAGCGAGAAATAAAGATTAATAAATTTGTCGAAAACTTACTCTCTTGTTAGAGAGAGTTTTGTATTGTAAGGCATAATAATTGCAAGTGAGGTGGTGAAATTGATCCAATACACGAATCTGACAGCACAGTTTCTTGGATTTCTACTGTTCCAATAAATGCATAAGCAGTGAGAAGATGTGAAAGATTTCATCTTCTTCAATGAGTTGAGTTGCTTTTCAACGCAATCGAAGTCATAAATCAAAAAAGGTCCCACTCAACACCCCCAAACCAAACCCACCACAACCCTTTGACCCCAAAGAAGGGAGATAAAGACTGCAATTTGGCAAATGAGTGTACATGATCTTTGATGCCAAGCAATCAAGACCATCCATTTGAGTCCATGAAAACAGAGGCAACCCCACACAAGTCTGTACTTGCACAACACTTTCCCACACATCATTTAATTGGAGGCTCACTGTCACCTTATCATATTCATCACAACAACAACAAAATAAAAAAGGCAAAGACAGTGTTAGTGTCCATCCACATTTATTAACCAATATCCATAAGAAACTCAACTGCAACAAAAACTGGGTTCAGTTCAAACATATGCATCTAGAAAAACAGACTTCTACTACTCTTCCTACACCTTCAAAACTAACTCTACCATTTGAATCAAAACCACCATTTCTCTCTTCTGTGCTTCCTCCTCTTCAGTGAGGTCTTTGATCATAATGAATGTGTGCTTCTGTTCAAATGCAAAGAAATAGAGTGCACTAATATCTTCAATACAGCTCCCCCTCTTCCCCCAGTGCCTTTTCTTTATGAGAAATGAATATCAATGCAGAAAGAAAGAAACATAAGAAAATTGAAAAAAATAACGTACCAATACAAGGAATATCAAATTCATCGTCCAACGCCCGACATCCCCACTCGGGGATTAGGCCAATCTACCCCCTCTGGAAGAACCAAATCCATGAAATGTCTTCTTTCTTTTGGCTTCTGCTGTGCATATGCTATAACAATGGTGAAGGCCGGTGGTAGAAGTGAGTTTACTCATCTTAATTTTGAAGATTTGCAGGATCCCTCTTGCGGGTCATTCAAAACGTTACCCAGTGTGATAAACTTTCCAGCAATTTCAATTTGGATCCACCCGGCTCAAACAATTTGCTGCATATTAGGCGCCTACAGAATGGACACAAGTCCTGGTGCATCGCTCCTTGCCCCTTCAAGAGATCGGTACATATATAAAATCTCAACAGACCCATCCATTCCATCACTGTCTTCCTCCGTACTAATCACTTCAACAACAAGACGAGGCATTGCACGAGCAATCTCCACGCAACCCTGACGAGATAATCTACACGAAGACATCCAGAGGAATCTCATATTGTAATAATGGTGCAAACCCGACAGCAACGCTGCATTCCCAAATGGGCTGTCCCTAATCTCAAGCTTTTCCAGCCGATGGCAGCCCTCCAACACATATTGTAGCCCCATGTCGCTATCTCCAGCAAAAGCAACTGATAAAGTCCTAACCAATTTCCCATACTTTCCAATGTAACTGAAAGCTTTGTCGGTAAGCAAACCAGATATAGCCAGCCGAGTGAGCTTTTTGCAGTTCATGACAATGGCTCCAAATCCTTCATCCATAGGCTCCCCGGTCAAGTGGTCAGGCCTGTGGCGTCCCATGATGCAAAGCCGGAACACCACAAGATCTGGGCAGTTTCTTGACATGGCCATGACAGCTGCATTTGTCATTCTTTGGCAAAAGTATAAAATGCACTGCAATTTCCTACAACCCTCGGAAATCGCTTGGAGTCCTACTTCAGAAACAGGGCCCTCACTATCCTCTCGGGCATCTATAGGGAAAACCCGAAGTTCGCGCAGCTCCTTGCATGTTGCAGCCACGGCCTGAAGCCCTTCATCGCATATAGAATCAAGTGCCTGAACAGTTGACGGAAGAGTGTGATTAGAAATCCAAATTTACACACTAGAATGAATATACCAAAACATCAACCAGGAGACATACCCAGAAAATCTGGAGTTTGTGGCATTGACGGATAACTGGTTTGAGCTGTTCAGCAGTGATATTTGCATAACTGAAATTCAGAGAAGTGAGATTAGCACAGACCGGGTGGATAGCAGGTAAGTACTCGGGGAGTATTTCCCTGAACCCAGACAAACACACTAAGGATTTGCTAGCAGCAAACGCAGAGGCATAATCCAGTTCTTCTTCGCCCTGAGCTCCAATATCCGACGGGCTAAAGGAACCAGTACCCAGATGGGTGAGCTGGGGAGCAAGAACCAACAGTCGGTGTAGCTGCCCAATCGTGACATAACGGTTAGGTCTCAATTTCTTCAAATACGGGGACCTAGTCACCAGCCTCTCCAATGCTTCAAAACTCGTGTTGCATTCCACACAGTCAAATATCAGAGACTCTAGACAGGTCTGGCTTTCTGGGAACCAAGAGATCCAATCCACCTCATCATCAGTTACCTCAGATTCAATCAGATCAAGCACCTTAATTTGTCTGAAAAATAAGGGAGAAGCCCATTAAGATCTGGATGTAACTTTCCCAATTGAAAACACAAAACATTAGAGTTCATTGATTATTGGGTATTAAAGTGACATAAATCGAGGGTTCATACTTGTTTTAACTTCAAATGAGGAATACCAAAACAGGCACAGATCTAAAAGTGCATTTGAAACCAAAAAATGAAGCAACTTAAGCTTATACCCATAAAAGGAAAAGCTTTTGAAGTTGCTAGCAGATCTAAAAGAGACAATGTTGACATACATACATACATACCTGCACTTGTTGGCAACAATAGCAAGGCCACTGGTGCCGAAGCCATCGCAGCAGACGAGAACAAGGTCGTTGAAGTTGGGGAATGAATCGGCGAGGAGGGCGAGATCGTCGTCGGTGACGGACATGCGCTTCAAGTGGAGCTTCTGGAGGAAAGGGTAGGCCTTGGCCATGGCGGAGACCCAGGGGGCGAAGTGGGCGCCCCAATCGGGGGGCATGAGGTTGAAGTCGGCGAAGCGGGGCTTGCCCTTGAGGGTGAGGGACCGCACGCGGAGGAACCGCTCGGTGGCGCGGCGGGGCGACACGGCGTAGCAGTTGCCGATGAAGAGGTCGGATCGGGTCAGGGAGTCGGCGCGGTACCAGGACTTGCACACCAATGACACGGCGTTGCGGTCGCGCCGGGAGGTCAGGAAGTGGAGCACGTTCTCCAGGACGTTGTCCAGGACCTGGTCGCAGTTCCGGACCTTGTTGGAGGAGCACCCCACATCCGGCGCCGGAGGCTCGTCGTCTTCGGACATTTCGCGATCTGACTTTTGAATTGAATCTTGGTTGATTGGAGATTGGGTTTTGGAGAGAGAGAGAAGGAGAGGGACTGATTGGGAAAGTGGGGGAGAGGAGGATTGGATTAAATTAAGTGGTCAGATCACAAGAGAAGAGAAGAGAGTGTGTGAACAGTAGCCTCAGCTAAGCTCAGCTGTGAGTTGGGATTCCCCGTGTTCTCTTCTTCTTTCTTCTTCTACTCTCTCTCATCTGCACTATCCAATGCCTCTCCACTCTCCTCCTCCATTATTTGAGCTTTTCTTTTACATTTACTTTTCTTTTCTATTTCTTTCTTGTATTTTTACAAATATTTTTAATTATAATTTTTGACCTTATTCGATTATTAATTTATCTAATTTTTACAATGTTTTTTCACTTGATTAACATTTAATGTTGTTAGAACACCAATACTACAATATTGATGTTTTAAGTTCAATCTATTCGTCTTTTAGATGAAATTCTCTTCTGTCATGTATTATTACAAAGAGACAAATAACACACCATCAGATAGCATTTAATAATTATAACAATCTAGATGATTTTAACTTTTATTTATTTATTTATTATTATTTGTAAAAATCACTTGTTATGGTATAAATTAATAATTCATCTTAATCTTTAGTCTTAAAGGGGACACTCCATCGACCGAACATCATATTGCTTGTGGTAATATTAAATACTCGATTCCGCTAAGGTCTAAGAGGGGGTGAGAGTTTTATAAATAAATTAAGGTTTATGTAATTTATAAAATAAAAAATTCTCATCTTAGTGATTAATTTTATTAAATAAATGTAAAATTAAAATGCATCGTTAGTGGATATTTAAATTAAATTATTTATCAAAATAATATATTTTTATTGAGTTGAAATTTAATTGTATTCTTTGATTTTATTAACTCAATGATTGAGATTAGGATTGTCCATTTTACCCGGTAACCCGACTCACCCGACGACCCGACTGACCGGAACCCGACCACCCGACAAGACAACCGAGTCGAGTATTGGGTCCAATTGTATAACCCGTCGGGTACCTGACAACCCGACTGTATATATAAAAATATAAAATTTCTTGACTGCCCCCAGCCCAACATAACCGACCAGGCACAACCCTGCCCAACAGCCACCACCAGAGACCGCTCAACCCAGCTACAAGCCCAGCCCACTCGGATTTGATGCCTGAAGTAGATAAGAAGGAGCTTATAAACTCTCATTGAGTACCATATGTTGGGGAACCATGACATCAAACACGCAGCAGAAACAACAAAAAACAACCAGGTTCCTACCAGGATCTTCATGCCAATACTAGACTGATCTAAAGGAAGAGTTTTTACCTATGAATTGAAACACCAAGGAGCTCTGAATCGGTGTTCCTCTCTAAAGACGTCCACACGGTGTAAGTGGTTCCAAACCTCGAGCTTGCCAAT
>JAYMTP010007181.1:0-11282 GCA_036897365.1 Geranium brycei | reverse complement strand
GATATTACTTGTTGATTCAGAATTGGTCGTCTCTGAGGTGGTTAGCTTCCGCAAAGGTTAAGGGGATTAAAGTTTCGATCTTTATATCCGTGATTAAAGGTTGAATACTTGGTTTATTCCCCAACAGAAGTCAACTCGATGTGATGAAAGAAAGAAGAACGTCCAAATACGGATGCGACTAAAGTGAAGGTCATTTAAGCGTGGAGTTCGTCCACCAAGGCGAGTGGTCACAATAAGTTCAAACATTTGATTAGTTGGGAAAACAAATTTTAGTTGTTATGTTTGGGGATTATTTCAATAAGTACTGGTAGTGTATTATTTCATTTTTGTAAGAAGTTGTTTGTAATACGTTACTTTCAAAAGTTTGTCGTAAACATGCTTTTTACACAATCAATGACACTGGTAAACATGAAATTAAAAGTCAAAAATACCCTTCAAATTAGAAAAATGAAAACTATATGTAAAAATTAATAAAGGGTAATTATGTCATGCTAATAAGAAATGGGGTCACGAGTAGGATATTTGGACAAACATGTGTCAAAAATTAGATAATTCACCTAAGTAAATAATAGTTTAAGTCTCCACATATTAATCTAATCTTTTACATGAATTTGATTTTAACACTTTTAAAAGTGAAATAGTAAACCAGCTTGGGCTGGGGAAATATTTCCTTTGGCGATTCTTGCACGCAGCGATTTATTATCTCACTTATCATACGCGGTACATCTTGCTTTTGTTGCTTATAAAATTCTTTTTCGAGGCAATCTAGGAATCGGTGAAAGATTTCAATTTCACTTTGGACTCGGTTTCCTTTAGGAAAAGAATCCAAAATTTCCTAAAGGTATATTGACTGTTGCAATTAAACGACTGGACTCATATATAATCGATCTATTTCAATGAGTCTCCTATTAGGATCAGAGTTTTTAACTATATGAAATTCATACTTATATTTTTGAAAGAATACAAAACGTATTCAGGGTGCTGCTTATATGAGTTTTTTTTTCTATGACCAGGTGGCCGTACAATTATTTATCTCTTATTTTTTGTCACTATCTCCTAACATTTCTGTGTACGTCTTGTCATGAACATTCTTATGGCAGCGCACACAACCATGTAACTTGTCTTTAAGTTTCTTATGGACATAATTGATTTAGAATTTTTTAATTTGTATTTATAATTCGTAACCAAAAAACCCTCATAACTTTTCACTCTGCATATAGGGTCACCGACCTCTTTACACAACTCCCATGGCGTCTTTGACTCCGAAGGTTTCGCCACCACCGAATTTCGTCACCACCATCTTGTTCGTCTCCATATCTGGCTCCACCATCGGCTTGTACAACGGGATTTGGGCGCCATTTCCGCCGAATCCCGTTGCTATTTTCTTATAAGAAAACTTGATTAATAAAATGTTTGGCTATGCGGTATGTTTCTAGTCCATATGAACATACATGACTCACTACTTACAGAGCTGTCTATATATATCAAAACCAGAAACCAAACATAAACAATGTACACATGACATGGAAACTTGTTCATGTACTCATCATGTAATCGACTATCCTATTTTGACCCCCCCAAGCCAAGAAGCAGTCCAAATTTGAACTTAATCCAAGGCCAAGCCAACAAACCAGTCACGAACCCATTCACAACCCCGAAACACGCACCCACAACGACCCCTCGAACAAGATAGGTCGAAATGTTTCCACCAGATTGTTCATCATCTCGTGTAGAGGGGCTGCCCTGTTGACTTCCACAAGTTCTCCCCAAAACCGAACCGCACAGCAATGGGTTCCCATCGAAACTGTCCAAACCAAAAGTGTCAAACTGACTCCCAGCAGGCACCGGCCCTTCAAGATCGTTATGCGCCACGCTGAAGGAAGATAAAAAATGTAGACCATTCAGAGCTTCCGGGATTGGACCCATTAGCCTGTTCACGGAGAGATCTAACTTCTCCAAGTTGGTGAGAGCGGACAGCTGATCTGGAATGGCTCCTGAGAAGTTGTTCCCGTTTAGCGCCAGCACAAGAAGAGACTCCAACTGCCCAATCTCCGCGGGTATGCTCCCGCGGAGATTGTTGTTGCTCAAGTGTATAGAGGGTGGCAGGGACATGATCTTATTGTACTGCAGATTAGTAACACTATTGGGCATAACAAACACAGGCAGCTCTAAGTAACTCCACTCCACTGTGTCATTACCCTCTCGATGTCCCAATGCTTTGAGCCCGCACAACTCCTTGGGAAAGATCCCCGAAATTAGATTATCAGACAAGTCTAGGTAGAAGAGTTTTGGAAACTCCCCCAACCAAGCCGGAACACGACCAGTTATGTGATTCTGAGACAAGTCAAGAACGTGGAGGCTCTGCAGCTTGTGGAGCCAAGCAGGGAGGTTTCCGGTTAATCGGCAGCCACCTAGTCCCAGTACCTGCATCTTCCCAAGTCCATCTCCGATACTTTCCTCGTCAGGCAGCTTCTCCCCAACAAAGTTTTTGCTCATAATGAGGGTTTTGAGAGACTTGGAATTTATCAAGATTCTGAGGGCAGTTGTAATGTGGGATAGATTATTGTTGGCTAGCGAGAGGAAGGACAATGATTCCAGTCTGAGCATGCCCGGTAAGATCTGTCCCTCTAGCCGGTTACTTGCCAGCCTTAGAGCTGTTAAGGACTTGCAGGAACAGAGGCTGGTCGGCAAGTTTCCGGAAAAGTCATTGTTACCAAGGTCAAGGATGCTAAGGTGGAGGAGACTTCCGAAATGGAAAATTGAGAGATCTCCGGTGAGAGAGTTGACCCGTAAATTCAATGTTTTCAGACTGGTACAGTTTGCGAGGGCTGGGGGGAGAGCGCCGGTAAGATTGTTAGTGTGAAGACATAGATGTTCCAATTTAAAGAGCTTCCCAATATCACGAGGGATCGAGCCGGTTAAAATGTTACCATAGAGCTCAAGACGAGAGAGGTTGGTGAGAAGACCGATTTTATCACTAATGGTTCCCGATAAAGAATTAGCAGGCAAGGAGAATACTCCAAGTGCAGTGAAACCACTGAAGATATCATCAGGAAGAGGTCCAGAGAGATTGTTAAAACCCGCCCTGAAAACTTCAAGCTGGGAACATTTTCCTACATCACTTGGAATCTGGCCGCTAAAATCATTGTCAGAAAAATCGAGCGAGTTACTGCAGATGGAAGGGATCGTTCCGGAGAAGGAATTGTTACTTGCATTGAAAGCTGCCAAGTTCAAGGCCGCGCCTAGAAATGAAGACGATACAGCTCCACTGAACCGGTTACTGGATAAATCGACATGCTGAACATCACCGGACTTGAAAGGGGATGGCAAGAAACCAGAGAATATGTTAAAGCTTAAGTCAACGGTCACCAGGCGGTTCAGAGATACAAAGAGTAAGTAAGGGAGCGGACCGGAGAGGCGATTGTGGGAGAGGTTGAGGTGCAAGAGACTTGTGACGTTTCCAATGGAAGGGGAGATGTTGGTACCTGTGAGGCCTCTATGAGGCAACGATAAACGAGTGACTCGCCCATTGGCGTCGCAGCTGATCCCTTCCCACGTACAGCAGTCAAACGAGGAAACCCAGTTTAGAGGAGGTGACGACGATACGTTGAGGGAGAAGGATAAGAGAGAGTCATGATCCATTTGGTTGCACAAGGCATGGCTTTGAGGAATCAAGATTAACAGCAAATGCAATAACATATACATGGCTGTATTCAACAAAAAGGGCTCAGGTTTATTCTTTGGACAATAAAACATATATAGCAAATGTGAACTGAGCTTTTGGAACTGGTTTGGAAGGCCAGGTGGCTCTAGACTAGGCAATTCGACTAATATTTATGTCACTTTCTTCTAACATTTCCTATTCCAAGTAGACTTGACAAATTACTTTCTATTGTGAGGTTGATCACTGAATTTCGAAGATGGTAACTATTACATGTATAGTGAAAGCGATTAGGCAATAATTTTATCTGTTCAATGCACATTTTGAAGAATAGGAGCAAATATGTGACACAGCTAGTTCCTGGTTAATTCCTGGCAAATACAGTCAAGTCAATTTACTAAAATCTATTGGATTAAATTGTGTATATTGCCATCAAACACAAGGCATGTTATGTTGACTGACATGATATGATCAAAATAAGTCCATATCATTGATGTCAGTAGATGCTGCAAATATATGAAAGCCTCTATTCCTGCAAGTCCTTAACAGCTTTAAGGCCGGCAAGTAACCAGCTAGAGGGACAGATCTTACCGGGCATGCTCAGACTAGAATCACTGTCCTTCCTCTCGCTGGCCAACAATAATCTATCCAACATTACAACTGCACTCGGAATCTTGCTAATTCCAAGTCCCTCAGAACCCTCGTTATGATGATGATGATGATGAACAATCTGGTGGAAATATTTTCGAATATATGAACAAGTTTCCATGTCATGTGTACATTGTCACCACTGAAAATGGTCTCCCAGCCGGCGAGATTTTCGCCCGAACATCGCCGGCTTGGTTCTCGCCGGGCAAGTCTCGTCGGGACTGGTCATAGCCGGCGAGATATTGCATCAATATCTCGCCGGCTAGGTGTGACCAATATCTTGCCTGCTTGGTGAGAATTTGCCGGCGAGATATTGGTCAATATCTCGTCGGCTAGGTTTTAACAAAATTTTGGGCAGAATCTCTCCCAATTTCTCAGTTCCCCGTTACCAATTAGACCTATAATATTGCGCAATTCAACTAAATCCTAAACTGCAATTTGCAGCGATCGAAAACAGATATTTATCACGAAATTAAAAGTCAAACAACATATTCCAAAACATTACAACGTCTACAAAATCCGTAACCTATCAACCTACGGGAGTTGTCCTAGCCGTTTTGTCTTCAACGTCTTCTTCGCCGTTTTCTTGAACCTTTTGCTCGGGGGCGGCTATTCGTCTGCAGGTGCTGAAGGCTGCTGTTGGTCCGAAGGCACTCCCGGTGGTGCCAAAGCCGTAGCATACCGGCGAATTCGGTCAAAATACTGCTCCTTGAGAGTCTTCTACCCCTGTTCTTTCTAGGAGCCATTTCCTGCGTTGACATCAAGAACATATATATTATCAAGAAGTTGAAAGTTGGACACACCATAGTTGATGATGGTTTCCAGTTTACTATGAGGACGTTGATGTGATGACTATTATCGAATATATTTCTTCATTCACATTCAGACATAAAATCATCAGACCACATCAAAATTACATCAAGTTTAATCATATACTATTTTTCAATTATGAACGATAGTGATACTGTTTTTTGTAAAAGAGAGCGAGACAACTATTAACATGAGATAAGAACACCAATGAGTGGGAAAAAAAAATCGAGACAAATGACTATTAGAATGAAAATTACATTCAATGGCACTTATTTAATTTTGCTATCCAAATGAAGAGTAATTTAAGCCTCTTAGGAAATTAAAGAATGAACATAAAGTCAACTATATACACTTCAAAACCCACTTATTCACTACAAATTCAGATCCATATATGAAAAATTGGGTGTTCTGTTCACTACATGACAATAGTCACGAGTCTTATTCACCAAACCTACAATAAACAAGAACCATCAAGAGCTAGCACTTCCAGCAAGAAGCAGCGACAATAGGCTTCGATTTCCAACCCAAAACCAAGCACCCTTTCTCTTCAACAACAGTGTACCCTTCACACACCTTGCTCTTCTCCATCCACTGCTTGGCCTGAGCCACCATCCTCACCGAACCCAAAAACCAAACAAACACAAACCACAAAACACTAAAACCAACTTGTAACCAAAAGTAAAATAGCAATGGTTCTCCTCTGTCAATCGAGAAAAACATAAACCCGAGCAAATTCGAGAATCAAATATACTTAACACATTCAAGAAGTTGCTGATTCAAGACAGAGTGATGCATTTATCAAATTCAAATCAATTTGTAAATCAATACCTGAAAGACTTGTTGAAGACGAGCTCGGCCGGAGATGGAGGAGACCGGAGACAAAGTTGAACCCAAATTGAACCCAAATTTGATCCCAAATCTGATATAACACAAAGTTGAACCCAAATAAACCCAACATTTTCAGAAATTTTCAGAAATTGAACCCTAAATTGCTAAATTGTCACTTACCTATATTGAAGAAGAAGCTGGAGGAGGCAGACCGGAGGCGATGGACGGCGACGGAGCTTCGGCAAGGGAGAGATCGATAGCTCGAGCTGGACCTTCAACGACGACAATCGAGATTCCGTCGAGGCGAGCTGAACTGGTCCGGTGATGGCGAGCTTACGGCGAGGTGATGGCGAGCTTCAGACGAGGTCGAGGTCGGAGGTCGGAGGTTGAGGCAACACCGAGACAGAGAGCGAGCTTCAGGCGAGAGGGAAAGTGAGGACAAAATTGCTAAGTGTTGAATTAATAGAAATTCATTCCCGGCGAGACTTTACCAATTTCTCACCGGGAATGATTTTATATTTAAAAATTGTTTATAATTAAATATAACTCATGGTCGGATGTTGACCACAACGGTTATAACCTTTCTCGGTGAGATATTGTGCAATATCTCGCCGGGAAAGGATATGACCGTTGTGGTCAAAATCCGACCGTTGACGGGTGAAACCAACCCGGGGAGATATTGAATATCTTGCCGGTTTGGTGTGATTAACCCAGCGAGACTTGTCAATATCTCACTGGGAATAAGCAAATTTCTAGTAGTGTGTTTATGTTTGGTGTATGATTTCACTTTTTACTGCCAGCTTTGTGTTATGGCTTTTACATTTTTTAGATATATTTTTTCTATTCTTATTTGATATGAGATTTTACTTCAACACTCAGTTAAAGTGTAAGATAGGCAATTAGGCACTGAGTTGTCTCCACGAGACCGTAGCAGGACTCGATCCCTGACTGGGGCCAGGAAGGAGTGACCTGAGATCGAGACAACAAAAAGATCTCATATAGACAAACATTTTGTTAATGAAGTTTAGTATGAAATTTAATATATAATGGATAATTGCAAATAGAAACATCCAATTTAACATTGTTTTGTGTACTAGTACTTTCAATATTTTCTCAAAATTCTTCTTTTCTTTTTTGGCACATTAGTACACCAGAACAACATCAATGGGGTAATATTCAGAAATAGTCTCGCCCGAAATGGGTCATTGGAGAGAACTCACTTTGTCTCAATAATATAATAGTTTGTCAATCTAATAAAATTTTATGTATGTTCATAGAGAATAGAAACATACTGCATAGCACAGCCAAACATCGATAAATTTGAGTAACAAAAACTAATATTAAATTAGGTTGTTATGATGGAGACACCCCATATATGCTCACATTTGTAGTTGAGAAGTTGTGGGTTCAAGAACTTAACATTTTAGAAATGCATGGTAGTTGGGTTACATTTTTCTATAAAGACTTCAAAGTCATTGGTAGGAGAAATTACATATGAATGCCCACGTGAGTTGTCTATAGACAAAATAAGTGGGTGTCTAACAGTGGTATCACAGAATCGATTCTCAAGTTGAAAATGCCTGTAATTTCACAACGAAAAGGTGATGCCAGTGATATTACAATAACAACATTAGTGAAGATCACGGAGTGCATAGGATTGGTGATAAGGATGTCAAATTCAGCATGATTTTAACACCATGTTGATCATTGAGTTGACCCAACCTGGTAAAATGAGTTGGACTTCCCATATTTTGGGACATTTTATCACAAATTAAATATCGAGGCGAAAATCATTAATTATTTCATTCGCAAAATAGAATGTCTCTCGGTCAGAATAGAAAGGACCTTCAACTTTGTGACAACCCAAACGTGTGGAGGGAGTATGCTATTTAATGATTGGACGGAGTATAAAATGGAGTGATGAACGGTATAGATTGAAGGAAGACATATACACGGAGCGATTCTACATGGGTTACTTAGTAGTGGTAGTGCTGTGCCTTGGCAGAGGGCACTAGAGAGGAAGAGATTTTATCTTCATGAATCATTATTGTGAGTTTGTAATTGGCACAAAAGACAGAGGTAAGAACATAAGGATTGAGAACTTAGGTATGTTCCTCACCTCAATAACAAGTTTCATAACCTTCACCATTGCATTTTTGCACATATTTTTTTAAATGCTTAAAGATTCTGTACAGATTTGGGTCAGTCTCACTATTTCCATCACATCATCATCAGATCTCCCACTACATTCGCTTAATTTATAGTAGAGAAGAAGAATAAATAAGTTTATAGGGCTTGGTGGTCCCAAATGAGAAAAATCCCCAAAATTGTGTCGCCTGTGAGTTTTTTAAAGTGTTTTAAACGGTTTTTTATTCACGTATAATTTTCACATACTTATTTTTCGATACCAGATCTTACGCAATTACGACGTGTTAATTAAATTCTATGACACATCTTATTTTCTTAAAACAATTCAAAATTGCTTCATTGCCAATAGTGGCCCAATACTAATAAATATGGCATAATCTAAATCTAATTTTTCTTAGAAAATTCACAATGATAAATAATAAAAATAAATTGAACAAATAAAATAATTAGTAAAAATATAAATTAAATTAGCAATTGTATTTTAATTAACAACATTAGAAAAGCCCAAAACTACACTGTTTTATTGAATGCGCACGGAGAGGACAGACTCAAATTCAGCAGAAAAGAGCCGTACAGGTACGACCCGAACTAGGCCAAGAGAGGTGCAAGTAATATATGAGGAGGCGGAGAGCCCAAAGGGAAGCGGAGGAGTAAAACAGAGGAGAGTGGAACAGGGAGGCAGGGAAGGCGTAACAGATTTAAACCAAACTCATTTATCGGCGGGACCAGCTGAGAGGTCCCACGAGAGTCAATGAGTGTCCTCTCCTGGAACTGCCGGGGGCTTGGGAACCCGCGGGCCATACAGTTCATGCTGAAGATTGCAGCAGAAAAGAAACCCGACTACATATTCTTATGCGAGACTTATTCTACTCAGAGACAGCTGAGAGTATTGTGTGGAAGATTGAGATACCAGGGTGTTTTCGGAGTAGACCCGGTAGGCAGAAGTGGGGGATTGACAATGCTATGGAAGGAAGGCAAGGGAGTTTTAGTTCTCTCGTCCTTGAAGAGACATACCCACATAACAACGATCATGGGGGATGACCCTCAGGTACTAATTACAGGGGTGTATGGAGACCCAAACAGACACTACAGGCACCTCACATGGGAGTTAATCAGGACACTAGCGGAGGGAATCACCATCCCGTGGTGTCTAATTGGGGACATGAATAACATGGGGAGCCAGGAGGATGCTAGAGGGTGTCTCACGTACCCCCAGGGATTAATAGATGGATTCATATCCACTAGGGCCAGACGGGCTAAATGTAGGGTTCTACAAAGCTAACTGGGCCATGTTGAGCACAAACCTAGTAGCGCCAGTTCAAGAATTTCTCGCCACTGGAGTTCTCCCCGCTGGAGCAAATGAGACCAACATCATCCTAATCCCTAAGAAGCAATCGCCAGAGTCTATAGGGGACTACAGACCCATAGCCTTATGTAATGTGATATACAAAATAATCTCAAAGGTCATGGTTAACCGATTTAAGGAATTGCTAGATGGGATCATATCCCCGACACAGAGTGCGTTTGTCCCGGGCAGGCTCATCACAGATAATCTAATTGTGGTTGGGGAGGTTTTACATCACGTTAAAAGGAGGATCGCAGGACACAAGGGGATAATGGCTTTAAAACTGGATATGAGTAAAACGTACGATCGAGTGGAATGGAGTTTCATCTTCCAAATAATGAGGAAACTTGGATATAGCCAAACTTGGGTGGACCAAATCAGAACATGTGTTTCCTCAGTGACCTACTCGGTATCCACTTCCGGACGTGTGATCCCAATTGGAAGCCCTACGAGAGGTTTATGACAGAGAGACCCACTATCCCCATACTTGTTTTTAATATGTGCGGAGGGCCTATCATTGTTAATCCATGAGTTCGAGAGAGTAGGGCGGATTCAGGGGGTACGAACCAGGGGAGCGCCTCGGGTGTCACATATGCTATTTGCTGATGACAGCTATCTTTTTTGTAGAGCAGCTTCGGGGGAGGCCGATAGGATCCTGCAGTGTTTCACATCTATGAGAGAGCCTCGAGGCAGTTCATCAATAGGGAGAAGTCATCCGTGTTCTTTTCCCCGAACACCCCTCACGAAGTAAAAGGAAACATCATCACTAGGCTAAACTTCAGGGAGGAGTTGGAACCGACCATTTATCTAGCGCTCCCAAATATGGTGGGGAGGAACAAAGCAAGGGCGTTTGGATACATAAAGGAGCGGATTGCACGACGAATGGCATCATGGAGCAACAAGTTCTTGTGTTCGGCAGGGAGGGAAGTTTTGATTAAATCCATTCTACAAGCTCTTCCATCTTACTCTATGCAGATATTCCAGTTCCCCCAAAGGTGGCTGGAGGATATTGGGAGAATGCTCAACAAGTTCTGGTGGAAGGGTAGTGCAGGTGGTAGAGGGATTATGTGGTGCAAGTGGGCAGACCTCTGCAAACACAAGAAACTGGGAGGCATGAGTTTCTTGCATCTGAGGGAGCATAACCTGGCACTCCTGGGGAAACAAGCATGGAGGATCCTAACGAACCTTTCATCTCTGCCGGCGAGGTTGCTAAAAGCTAAATACTTCCCACACTCCTCATTCTTGGAAGCCCCTTTGGGGTAAGCCCCGAGTTGCGTCTGGAGAGGCATCTGTGCAGGACGGAGTGCAGTGCAAGAGAAGGCTCGTCACAGCATTGGGTCGGGTAATGTCCCACTCCAGGGAACTCCGTGGTTAGTGGTTGAAAATGCGTACATCAACGCCAACCCATCTATTCCAGAAGGTATGAAAATTGCCGACCTATTTTTACTTGATTGTAGAGCATGAGACGTAGGGAAGGTTAGGTCTATTTTTGACCAGGACACTGGTAACAGGATCTTCTCCATAATCCCTAGTATATACGGTGACAGAGACCACTGGTATTGGAAAGCGGATAGGTCGGGTGAGTACTCAGTGATGAGCATGTACAGGGTTCTCTGCTCTTTAGGAACCCTATGGACTCCTTCGTTGGTCGCCCCAGAATGGAGAATGGTGTGGAGGCTTAAGGTTCCACCAAAGGTCAAAATATGTTTTTCAAGAATAATCTCAAACCTGTAGGATTTGTGCCCTAGTCCAATACAAAGGTTTTTATTTATGTAATGTTTTATCATTTCTTGGAATAAATAAAAACGACATTATATTACTATTGTGTTGTAGTGATATGTT
>JAYMTP010007180.1:0-11285 GCA_036897365.1 Geranium brycei | reverse complement strand
ATTTAATTATCCGTTCTTTTACGTTTTAGAATATGAATTTATTTTAATTATTTCATAGCATTTTAAAAATACGCTAAGCTACACCTAGTTTAAAATAACCACACAATAAATCACAATATTTTTTATTTGTAGAAAAATTAAAAATTTCTTCAATATAATTTTAATCTTATATTACCATATATTTGAGTTCTAATAGGTATCTGCTTATGAATATGTGGAGTTAGAGTAGAAGTAAATAAATAATTTTTTTTAAAACTAAATAGTTTCAATACCAAATTATCCTTAAAAAAAGAGAAAATAATAATATCCCAATGGCATAATAGTAAATTCATCATCCATGGTGAAATTTCTCTGTTACTTCGTCTCTCTGTATTAAACTTCTTGTTGAGGATGAAGCGCGTCACTGTCCTCAAGCTTCCTCTTTTTCGCTTCTTCTCCGCAGATCTGCCTTCTCTTTCGCTCCTCTTCTCTTGCTGTTTTAAATCTCTTACATCAGTCTTTTGAGGTCAGCTCATTCTCCGATTCTCACTATTTCTCTTCAATTTTGCGTTTGTGTAGCAAAATGTTCGTTTTAGGTGAAATCCGATTAATTTGATCTGTTTTTTTTTGTTTGGGTGTTATATTATGGGGTTTGTGGTCGATCTGTGTTGTGTATTGTAGATCTCACGTGTACCCTTTGATTGTTTGTTGAGAAAGATTAGGGAAATAGGAATGTTGGGAAGGAGAAGATTAGGGAAATAGGAATGGTGGGAAGGAGATTTTGGATCATAAGCAATATATAAGGTGTTTGGGTTGAAATGTTGCAAATGGGTTCTGGGTATTTAAGAACTGTGGAAAAGTTTGGGTTTTTGAGTAACCAGAAACTGCATTTCAGTTTTATGGGTTTGGGCGTGGAGAAAACCCTAATGTTTGACTTTTTTGGGTAGGTTATGATTTGATTTTCTCTGTTTAGACTTATATAAGTTGTTTGGGTTGACATGTTACGAAAGGGATCAGTTAAGTAGTATCTTTTCGGTATTTCCGAACTGTGGAAAAGCTTTGTTTTTTTTTGGTGTTTTGATTGGTTTAATGGATTTGATGAGTACCCAGATGCTGCATTTCAATTTTGTTTGGTTCTGGCTTGGGTGTGGTTAGAACCCTAATGCTTGACTTTTTTTTGTGTGTATATGGATGAGCTACCGGTAGGTTGTATTTGTAAAATTTCTCTTAGATTGCGTGAGCTTGTTTTGAGTTTTGACTTTTCATGGATATTGATAACGGGGTTCTGCAGGACTGGAAGGGAAGCTCTGGTTGAATGGAGGGAGCTGGAGGCAATAGTGCCTCAGGGGGTGGAGCGCCTCTGAGTGTGTGGAGCCATAACGCGTCCAGGCTTTACCAGTATTATCTCGATAAGACCACTCCCCATGCTGTCCCTAGATGGGTTGGGACGGTTGCTGTTGCTTTGATTTACGCTATCCGGGTCTTTTACGTTCAGGGGTTTTACATTATTTCCTATGGCCTGGGAATATATCTGCTGAATCTCTTAATCGGGTTTTTGTCGCCTCTTGTTGACCCTGAGATGGTTAATGATGAGCCTTTGTTGCCGACAAAAGGGTCTGACGAGTTCAAGCCATTCATTCGCCGCCTCCCTGAATTT
Source organism: Geranium brycei (assembly GCA_036897365.1). Lineage (NCBI taxonomy): Eukaryota > Viridiplantae > Streptophyta > Magnoliopsida > Geraniales > Geraniaceae > Geranium > Geranium brycei. The sequence goes on along the minus strand of JAYMTP010007180.1, from coordinate 9,649 downwards.
AAATTCTGGTAATTTAGGGTTTCGATTCTGGCACTCTAAAACTTTTGCTGTATTGATTTTGCTTTATTATGCCTGAAGGTGTTAATTGATGGCTTGCCAATTGCTATGCTCCCACACTGTACTATAAATGTGATTTTATGGTTAATCATTTATAGGCTGCCTTGATTTAGTCGGGATTGTGAAATTCTGAACCATGTTAATTAAGTGTCCCCCTTTATTATTTTCCTCTAAATTTAAATGCATTTCTCCAGTACATATTGATGTATGGACTAGTAGAAAACAATAACACACGAATGACTTTGAGTCAATTATTTTGTGTGTTAATGACACACTCTTGATCATGTTGTGTGACATACAGTTTTATTAGTTTCTCACAATTACTTTAGATTTCACGCGTCCTTGTTGGAGTTTCTTACATGATTACTAACAGCAAGGTTAAATTTTCCGAGTACTTCCCAAGTTTGAATGTCGTCCTCTGTTGCAGTCCCAACTGTGATCTCACGTCGCTTGAATGATGAAATTCACTATGCACAAGATAATTGAAATGTTATTGATATTACAAATGCATAACATATCTTATTGAGGAAGCAGTTGATTTGTCATGTTTGGGGTAAATCAAATATAGGTCTTTTGGTGGTGGTTATGGCTAGTGTTTTAAAAATATCCGATTAGTCTCCAATTAATCCATGATTAGGGTGATTAATTCGATTAGGAGACCCTATCTGCCCGACTAGCACTTAACGTTTTTTAGAAGACTGGTTATAGCAGTAGATGGAAGCAGTGGAAACTATCTGTTGACAACAGCATTGAAATCATTGTTTTGTGGGAATTTTTTTGCGGTCATGTTTCCAAATAGTTTATTAATTGACTTCATTGGTCGTGGGCTTGTATATGTTACCCCAACAGTATGGGAAGACTTGGCCGTTTCTATGGCTGCTCTTGCATGTCTGTAGCCATTGGAAGAACACAAACTTGCCAGATTCATATCTATTATCTAGAAACCTCATGTCGATAAAACCCTTGCCAAGTTCTTTGACTAATTAGCACCTCGGTCCACCTCCTTGTTTACAGGTACTCCATAACAAAGGCCTTCTGCATAGCCTTTGTCATGACCTTCTTTTCCATGTTCGATGTTCCCGTGTTCTGGCCTATCCTACTTTGTTACTGGATCGTACTATTCGTCCTCACAATGAGGCGCCAGATTGCACACATGATCAAGTACAAGTACGTGCCATTCAACATTGGAAAGCAGGTCGGTTTCAAAGAGGCTCGCCTTTGTTCTTTGCCACACACCCATCTCAGCAATCACCTTTTGTTTTCATCACTGGTTCTTGTAATTGTATTCAAATGCTCCGAAAATAACAAACTGTTTCGTTTGATCCTTGACAGAAATACGGCGCCAAGAGATCTCCTGCAAGTAGCAGCGGCAGTGGCTCCCGAGCCGACTGATTGCCCAATTCATTGTAGTCTAGTGGAAATAGTGCCAAAGTCGTGGATTCGTGACGATAGTATTCGTATGATCATTTCTTGCAGTTCCAAACATGAAATTAGCAACCTTATTATGTAATGCTAGAAAAAAAGTGCAGATGATGTAGAGAAGTGAAACAGACTTCATTTTTCATACTCATGTCATGTTATGGTTTATGCAATCCAAATGATACAAGTATATACTATATTAATTCATTATCCAGATTTCTCTTATGCTGCTCATTATTTGATACTGGTCTGTCATACATATTCTCATTCTTGAAGAAAGACATCATTTTTATCTTAAAACATTGCTTGTATCTCAAGTCAAGCCTTTGCTCATTGAGAAAGCTATCATCGGAAAGTTTGAGCTTGTGGTAAAGATGCAATTTTTCCTATTTTCTCAGGTACCCCATTTGATAATTCTGTCATTTTCTCATACATTTGATCGTTTTTCTGCAGATTGCTCGGTTTTTGGCCGTAAAGACGAAGACCCTGATGATCTAATTGTTAAGTTCAGTCATGGAGATGAATTTTGAAGCTTGAGCTCAATCTGAAACCTTTTGGTTCAATACAGCAATGCTTTTCTGGTACTATTTGCTGTTGGGCTTCACCAAGAACATTGCTGAAATGACTCTCTTTCTTTTGGCACTGAGTGATAATGAAAATTGGGTAAATCTTAATGGCAAAGAGAAGAATAAAGTGGCAATGGCATCAGTTTTTGGTTGGTGGTGCTGAGAAAAAAGAAGAAAGCAAAGATATATCCTTTTTATTTATAAGGAATATTGCTATTAAGATCAGTTATGTGCCATCCACAGTACATACATATGATCAACCCAAAACTACCAAGAAATGTGGAAGGTTTCTGCAACATTATCGAACTTTGCAGATGGATTCACAATTATCAGATGAGGAAACCTCAATTTACTACAGTTGAGTATACATTTTCCCCATATATTTGATATTGAGTGGATGGTTGAGAATATTTCCATCTCACTCTGTTGCATTCCGTTTAATCTTGATGTAACACTGTTATTTTCATTGTGAAATGCCCAAAATACCTGTGATTGCATCTCAAATTTTCAAAAGCATGTCATCGGTCTGACTCTCATGGGTATTTCGGTCATGAAAACCGACGGTGTCAAGTCAGATTTAAACATAGTACAATAGAGCGAGACTAAAAGTATTCTCAACCGTTCTCTCAAGAACAAATCTAAATCAGCTATCCTTAACTGATCTCCAAAGTTGTGGATTCTCTTTTCGCGGGTACTCAGGGTTTCTGCATGAGTCCAATAACTCGAAAAAAGGCCTCTATCTGAAGAAACCACCATAGCAATCAACACTTTAAATCCTTCAAGGGACCTTCCAAGTTGATAGGAAGGACCACTTATGGGACCATGAGTGCATGTTTTCCATGTTTGGTGTATAGATGGTTATGAACATTTTGGTTCTTTTGAAGGACCACATTCATTTCAATTCAGACTTGCCTCAACCACCTTGGCCTTGCTCAATCAATGTAAATAATGCAGCGAAACCAATAATAGTACCTTTCTGATGCAAGCTGTGTGTTGGACCTTCACCAAACTACAAAGAGGTAAGAGCTAGCTTTAATCGATGTATCGAGTCTATCTTCACAATGGTCAATTTTTGGTACCCAAAAGTAGGGGTTTTGTTTTAGACCTGGAACCGGTGTTGAACTGAGAACCGAGCTGAATCGTGTTTGAAGTACCGGGAACCGTGGTAATGGTTCGGTTTTGGCTATAATTATAAGAGAACCATTTAAATACGGTTCAAACATGATTATTACACATCAAAACTGCAATTAAATCAGAAAGAACCGAACTGAAGGTTATTTAAAGCATAAAGATCGGTTTTTGTTACTATTTTTAATACTTGCAAACTTAATGTTTCGTTTAGGTTGTATACTTTTTGATTTCGAATGTATGCTCATAACTGTAGTTCATAATTTAGTGTTGCATGGGATAAAATTGTGTAATTAGTCCGAATATAACTTCTGCACGCGTAATTCGGCCCATAAATTGGGTTCAAAATTAAGACCAAAATCCATTGTTTCCCAAATTTAGAAACCGAACGACCAGTTCAGTCCAGTTTTAAAACCATGAACAATTCTATTGGTTACCTTGTAAACAAATCGTCGAGTCTAATTTTACTAAACTTCAAAGAAAAAGATACATTAGAACCGAAAATCGCCTGAGATCACGGGCGGTCATAACCGACCCGTCAAGTATCTTTGGTTTCAGATATAATTCCTCCTTTTCAGATCTAAAGGTTATTTCAGGACCACTCTTCAACTGTTATATAGTCTACATTGAATCATTAACATTGTAAAGTTTTTTTTTACCTGAAATCATTGACGTAGCACCAAAAACTTATTTACACTAACTTTTTTAGCTTCTACACAACATTGTAAGAAAAGCTGCTGAGTCCGAGGTTTTATTCGCCCGCCTGACACCTAATGTTTTTTACAACACTATCATGTTATGTGTACTGTCATGGTACACATGTGGAGAGTTTAGAGGGTCCAGCTGGATAGTCTTTGGAATGTTGTTCAGAACAAAAGATAAGGAGCTACATTTTCAAGGAATTTGAACTAGTAATAGTAATGAGCCTCTATGTGTAGTAACAATTCTAGCTTTAATCCCAATTTGGGTTTTATTGCTGGCTCATCAGTACAATATTGCTAAGCAAAATTTTAAAAAAATATATAGACTTTCTGGCATTGCCTTCTTGTTGGCATCCACAAAACTGTAAAATTGAGGATTCTTGGTCTTAGTGGCCAGTTAAAAAAACTTGACCCATCTAAAAGTTTTAACTGATAATTTGAGGTTCCGATATTCTTATTAAATTGTGAACGGATCCACATTTCGTAAAGGTGGAGCATGCTAAAAGCCTAAAACCCATCACCACTTAAATAGAGTGGGTTCATGACGGATTTTGTGATCCCTTCCTCATATCAATTTGAGATATCGGGTTCATATTTGGTTGGGGTGCTAAAAGTTTTCCATTGGTTCAGTTATTTTTCGATTAATCTTCTATTAGTTCTTAGAGGTCCCTATCCGCTTGAATAATGCCTAACATTTTATAGAACATTGATTTTAAGGATGACAACAACGCGGGTTTTGCGATCTTATCTCCGCTTTACACTGTGCTCACTTTTAAGTTCAAGATGTTTATTAAATTCAACTCACATACAAATTTCAACTGATAGTTGAAGATCTCAATATACTTATTAAAATGTAAAATTGTGAACGGATCCATATTCAATAAACGTAGAGTGTACTAATTACACCATCACCACTTCATTAACACTAGGAATGAGTTTATAGTATGTTTTGTGATCACATTTCACCCAATCAGAGATATCAAATATTCTCTGTTAAGTTAGAGATATTTTATCTCTTCATAGGAACAAAACAAAATGAGATTTGAAATGTTTTGTCACATCCTACGAAATATTATAGAGCTCTACTTATTGGTTCGAGTTTTTAAATAAATCGATTGATCTTTTAACAAAATCATGCACAAATTTGGACAAGATGGCACAAGGGCTTATGGTCAAACTTGCATGCCACCTCACTGGCTGATCAAAATTTACTTCTTCACTTCTTGGCATTTTACATGACATCATGAATTCACCTTCTTTTTTGCTCTTATCACTCTGGGCTTTGGCCAATGAAACATTGAGGACAGACTTGAGAAGAGCATTTTTCTGTTTTCACACAAGAAAACAAAAAAACTCACTTCATTTGATTCTCAAACTCCTAAAAATGCCTATGATTTTCCCAAAACTAATTACCCATTTTTGCCATAACTGTCCTCAATATTCTTGGCAGAGAGATTTGAGAAAATGCAAGGACATTGAGATACTTGTGAAAATATTAGCAACCCTTGCTTTGAAGTTGTACCTCTGTCCTGCAAAAAACCATTTTGTGTGGTTAAGAGGCCTTGTGACACTTCATCACCCCCAAGTCATTTCAAAAACTATAGATTCTCTATCCACTTATAAAAGGCTTTAATTGGATGTTTATTAAGCAATTTTGTTAACATCTCTTTATCTATAAATATTGTTCTAAAAAATGTTAGTATACTATTGGAAGGATGGTCTCCAAAAATTAATAAAAGTTGTATTTCTTAATCAAGATATGAAACATTTACTTAATTATATCCTCAAAAATAATAATTAAAGTACTTTGGATTTTATTACTTTTTAAAGATATAGCACAAATATGTCTCAATACCTCTGGGCCTGACTAAACCTTTCTAATTCCACCTAGATTTGCCTAGCCAACTTAAGCCACTCGATTATATGAAATGAAGTCGATGTTTTAAAAATTTCTGCCTAGGTGGCCGCTTAGGCCGATCATACATAACACTGCTTACATATAGGGATGTCGGGTTCAGAGCATTTCACTATCTCTAGAAGCAAGAACACCAGGGAGCTCTAATCTTATCACTTGACTCTCGTACGAAGAAATGGTTAACAAAGAGAAAAAAAAGGAGAGAGAATAAACGTGGGATAATACACATCGCATTGCAACTTTAACCCAGATCTACAAACCCTCGTTCAAGTGATTGACCAGATAGTCAATTATATTTTAATTGAATAGAATATATTTATCAAGCAATCTTATAATCCACATATTTTGGATGTAAGATTTGCCGACATGCTCCTCCTCCACTTCCTCCTATTTCCCCTCCTATATAAGAACCACACACCAAACACTCTCTCATATATACCTCAAAGCCCATCTTCTTTATTGCAATGGCTTCGAGCTCCATGGGAGGGTCGGGGAGTTCATGGACGGCGAAGCAGAACAAGCAGTTCGAGAGGGCACTGGCCTTGCACGACGAGGACACACCGGACAGGTGGCAGAATGTGGCCAAGGCGGTGGCCGGAAAGACGCCGGAGGATGTCAAGAGACACTATGAGTTGCTTGTTGAGGACTTGAGGCACATCGAGTCCGGTCTTGTTCCTATTCCCAACTACCAGTCCACTCCCACAAGCCTCATGACTTCTCGATGTTGAACAAAGGTATACATACGTGTACATGTGACTGTTGTTAAGGTTGAAAATGTGGTCCTTTGTGTTTGTGTGTGTGTTCCCATGTTGGATGGTTTTGTCAGGGTTTGATAAGTATTTTGAGATTTTCACTTATTGTCTGGCCTTTTTTCGAATGGATTGATTTTTAACATGGTATTGTTGGCCTGCATGTCACGAGTCAACAACCCATTTGTATAAACAGTGGCCCATGTAAACAAAATCCAAATCAGTGAATCAAGAGTGACCAACTTCATAACAGGTCTGATTCTTCACCTGTCAGCTCGAGTTTGTAGGTGAATAGAACTTGAACGCGATATTATAGTTTGGTCTATTTCTACTTATACACTATGTGATCTTGATTTTGGAAAGATTGTGAATGAGAGACCAATTTAGGTGAATCAGACTTTTAACAACTAGCTTATTTTAAAAATCTTAGACCAGTTCGATTAGTTCCTCCATAATTTTCTATAAGTTCTAATACATCTGATTAATTTCTTATTATTACTCACTTAGTGTTTAGAGGTTCTATTTGTACGATTATTGCCTATCCTCTTTTAAAACACTGATTACTATGCTTCATTTGTCATTATCATGTAAATGATATTTCTGAAAATGGGATTGTTTTGTTTGTTTCTTTGTTTTGACAGGCTTCTCAAGTATCTTTAGTTGCAGTACTAGAGTCCAAAGCAGAGCCAAAGCTATTCATGAAGTGCTTAATGTGTCTAATGATATATATGAGAAAAGCTAACATGCATGCATGTTTTATATATGAATCTGCAATTCTCAATAATACCAAGTGATCTCATGGTTTGGTCTTTTTTTGTCACTTCAATATAATCTCAATGTTATGAAACATCAAATCCTCAATAATACTAAGTCTCATGCAGAGGTCCTTGTGCCTTATTTTTTTTCTTCTCACTTGTCTTAACTTCCAACAAAACCGCCCTAATTAGAATTTTAATACATTTTGACTCATGACTAGGGGGTTCTAAAGGTTCGGTTCTTCCTGACAAGTGATATCAGGATTTGGTTTCATACTCTCATGAAAAGCGGTTTAAGACATCTCTAACGTCGGTAACACCTGAAGCCGTGGTCATATATAGAGATATATGATAGAACCTGAAAAATATGAAATGGACTTGTAAAAAGAGTTTGATTACCCCACACTCTTATGACAAGCGAGTTGAGAAATCTTTAACACATATCACAACCGTGATTCCATATTTCTAATAGACCTAGAAAATATAAAATGTACCTATAAAAAGAGTTTGGTTCCATATATCTCGTGATAAGCGAGCGGATTGGAGAATCTACAATGACAATAACACCTGAAATCATAATCACAGGTCGATTATGAACCTAAAAAAAAGGAACTCATAAAAAATATTATTAAGTGCTCATTAGCACTACACCAGGATTGTGTTTAGGCGACACAACCAAAACAAAATAAAATGAAAGCCTTAATACATCTTGCGATGTCACATGAATATTATACGTTTTTTCGAAAAAAAACAAAACAAAACAAAACAAAAATCCAAATCAATCTTATAAAATAAAACTATGGCCATGAAAATGAAAAATAGGTTGATCACAATTTCTCCCCAAATTCAACCTCCGGCATTGCCCGGCCACGCTCGACTCGAGGCCCGACGGTCCACACACTATCACACCGACATTGACATGTCCCGTCGTCTCATTGACCGACTCAAAAATATCTCCCATGTCCGGTCTCGAACCGTACCTTACACTAACACCCGTAACATCCTCTCTAATAAGATAATCCTCCTCTTGACAGTCAATTTGACCCGAACCCGCCATTTTCGCTTCCCAAAACCGCCAAAACCCTAGCGCGAGCCCGCCCGAGACCACCACCGCCCCCGCCAGCCCGGCCAGGAGCACGATCCCGTTGACCCACCAAACCGAATCGCTGACTATTGATTTTTTTATCAATATGTCCCACGAGGCCTTGAAAATGACAAGACCCGTGACGCAAAATATGAAATATATCGCAAGCCACGTGCTACTTCCCGTCCCGACCAAATTGGAGATCATGTGACGTCTGCTAAGACTTGTTCTTGTAATAACTTGTACAGGTGGTTGGTTACGACCGTTGCTACTAGCCGTTGGAGGACACTGTTCTTGAGTGACGTAAGCACGAGTTTCGAAGTTGACGTGGGAGGGTGATGAGGTTAGGTTGGTGAGAAGTTGAAGCTCGTTCGAGTTCTTGACGGCCCAAACGAGTAGAACATTTCTTACTAGACAAGGTTTGTCGTTTTCGACTCGAGCGAAAATGTCGTTCACGATGGCCAGAAATGGGGAAATCCCGATTCCTCCGGCTACTAAGACAAGATCCTTGTACCTGTAAAAACATTTTAAAGCTACGTAACGTAAGAATCGGGCCACATGTAAGACTATTAGAGTCACACGTCTGAAAGATGTAAGTCTATTAAGCAGCTTATATAACAATTTGGGCCTCCACCTATCAGCTTGCTTGAGCTTTTAGGTGGGTTGGACTTTTTAGGTGGGTTGAACTTCTGATATGGTATCACAAGTTGGTTTTATCTCCGACATGACCTCCATATGTCATTGAGCCAAAACGCCCATGGATCATGCCATCTGTTTCAGGCTTAAAAAGCCCATGAATCAGAGAGCGTCCATTCTATATCTACCCCCTCGTCGGTTTCCACGTGTATTTCGAACCGGCTTGCACGTGAGTTGGGTTGTTAGAGTCCCACATCTGAAAGATGTGAATCTGTTCACCAGCTTAAACAACAATCTGGACCTCCACCTATCAGCTTGAGCTTTTAGGTGGGTTGAGTTCTGATAAGGATTCAACATCTGCATACTGGTCATATCAGGATCTCGACCAAAATTTAGGCCGGATACCATGTAAATTCTATTATTTGAGCTAATTATATACCAGATCGAACTCCACAAGTAAAATATTAACATCATTACTACTTCAGTTTCACCAACACATATATTCAATTCGTTTTCTTCGTATTTTCTTCATACAGGTTTATATATTTCCATGCAAGAATATTGATAGGTGATAAAGGTATATACTTACATGAGATAGTAGGGTAGTTCGTGACCATAAGGACCCTCCACAAAGGCTGT
>JAYMTP010007179.1:0-11286 GCA_036897365.1 Geranium brycei | reverse complement strand
GGAAATTACACATCATTCATAACCCAGTTTAATTTGTAATGTTAATTCATATGGAGACCTCACCATAACCAAAAATTTGCACAAAACAAACATGCTGTGAGCGATGCTAAAAACTATCAGGATATGGTGCTAAAATCTGGGTCTGAGTTTCATAACAGTGAGCTTTGGAGATTCAGAAAACAGCTAAAAAAGTACATGAAAAAGTTGACTTCATTCAAAAGAGAATACAGTGTACATGATGATCAAGTAACAACAAATGTGAATATTGGAGGTACACAAACAACACTTGTAATACAGGAGGATTCAAGAGGTTCTTGAACAAACAATCTCTCTGCCTCAGCAAGGATTTCAAGAGGTTCACCTCATATTAGCAGCTGCACTGGTACTAAGGAACTTTCTTCTTTCCCTCCTCTCTAGTACCTTCAGTTTTGGCGACTTTGGCTTTGTCGTTTCCTTGTTTGACCTGTGTAAAAATACATCATGTCAGTAAATTTTCATTATATGTTTGTAGAGAGTAAGTACATAATCAAAATATCTTACTTCTGGGGCAAGAAAGGCTCTCTAAACTTGGGCATGGGCCTTGCATGGGGCACCAGCGTTCGTCTTAGCTGTTTCAGCTCCTTCTCTTCTTCCATCTGCACATAAACCCACCAGAGTTGGTTAACTTATTAAAATGTCATTGCTGATAGATAGAAACTACCGGAAGAAGAGAGAAAAATAGCCAGCATACCATTCTGGCAGATTCGCTCTCCTCTCTGTATCTCTTGTACATCATTTCCTTCTCCTTAATCTGTGAACCAACTTTTGTTAGTCCAGTCCCTTAAAAACCTTAATACCACTTCCTTGTGAATGAAAACCAGAATATATGCATACCTTTTTGTCAAATTCTGCTCTGTCCACAGCTCTGTGATCTACATGAAGATTGAAATCCTCAACTTGTGTGAGGGGTCTCCGCACCTTCTCTGGAACTGGAATTGGGTCCCTGTAAGTATTAGCAATGAAAACAGATAGTCAGGGCATGCTTTTAAATGAAGTTTTTATGCTGGGGATGGAGTGAAGAAAGAATATGTGAAGCTTACTCTTTCAGAATTGGCTGAGCCTTAAACATCCTCCTTTGGGCTTCTTCTTTCTCCATCCTTCTCCTTTCCTCCATTTCCCTCTGTAATTCTTCTTCATGCCTTGCCAGACTCTCCAGTTGGAAAGGTTCCGGCTTTGTGTGCTGCTTGGGCTCCGGTTTTGGAGGAATCTGCATAACATAAGAAAAGGTTGATACAATAAGTACCAATTTCTCATTTCTTGACTGTGAAAAAACTTTAGATGACAAAGGTCTTACCACGGGATAGTCAGTGGTATAAGGATATGGCTTAGCCTTTGGGATCCTAGCTTGTTCCTCTTCTATCTGCTTCTGCAGAACTTCAGTAAAAAATCTCCTCTCTTTCTCAGCCCCTCTTTCCTGATGTATGGATAAAGCAACAAAATTAAAGCATTAAGACTAGATAATAGTAAAGAGAATTCATGTGTGAAGGGAATTAATGCCGCCATACCTCAGTCTGGAGATGAAATGGATTTGGTCTTGTGTTTCTTGGTATATGATTGGCACGGCAAGGTTCTGAATTCAAAGAAAGCTGAAAAAGAAATATAATGATGAGCAGCTACTCAATGGAGGCTCAGATCAGTCAAGATGCAGTTCAACAACTTTCATTACTGTCTAACCTTGTCAAATAAATCAACCACAGCAGCAGCGGGTGGTGGTGGAATCCTCTCATTCGTTGCAAAATGAAATTCCTGAGGTTTGGTTATTTGTTTCTTTTCGTTACAGAAAATACCCAGACCTCCTTTGCTTTCAAATATCTATAAAAGATGCCAATTTAAGTTTGCTTAGAGAACAAAGGCCAAATGTATCAATCAAATCTGTCTTCATCAAACCAAAAAGGTGGACACTTACCTTTTTATTCAGAGGCTTGGCTTTGAACTTAGGAATTTTTTCAAGTTCCTCTAGCTCAAGTTCAAACGAACTTTTCACCTTTGTTGGACGAGCCCTTAGTGATGTAAGGAGGACTGGGGTTTTAGGATCAACTAAATGATGTTTCCATTGATTATACCGCTGTAAATGAAAAAAAAATTCATATAAATGGTTTTGCAAGGATGAATAATGAAATTTGACAACTGTTATCTGTGCAGATAATGAAAATACTCCAAACCTGATGAGAAGTCTCTGTTGAAGCTACTGACGTTGATTCTGCATTTTTATTGGCCCTTTCCATTGTCTCCAGATGAAACTCCTGCAGCAATTAATTAGCGCAATTAGCATACAGTAACTAAATTTTGACTCTCTCCAATTCTTTACTATATTCACCTGAAACTGTGGTGGCTGGGGAGCAGTTCTGTGTAGTACAGGTAAAGTTGGAGCCTCTAGAATCTGTATGAAAAATACAAAAATGAATTGAGTGTGGGGATAAAGACCACATGAAAGATAAAATCATTGACAAGGCAAACTCAAAATATTACCTTCTTATTCAGAGGGCGAGCTTTAAATTTTGGAATTTTAGCCATCATTTCTTCCTCAAGCTCAGCTGAACTCTTCACTTTGACAGAACGAACTCGCTGAGATGTTTCAAAGTCAGGTTCCTTTGGCCTTGTCAATGTAAGTTTTGGCTTCATCTGGATGGTAGAAGGATAATGATCCTGAATTAATGACAGAAACTAGGACTAGAAAAGAAGCAGACTCAGGGAAATAAAAAGATCAAAGAGGGCTTCCCATTCACATACATGTGTGAGGGAATTGTAAGGCTGTGGCAGTGACAAGTCTCTGGTGCTTGATTGAAACTTCATCATCTCTGCCATTGAAACAAATGGTGCAGCAGGTTCACGTACATATACCTTAAAATTGCAAAAAGTAATTGAGTTAGTCATCAAATTAAGAAACAAAATAAGGTAGAGGAATTCAAGAGTAAATGGTGCAAATAAAATGGTAAAAACGGCAAACCTTTCTATCTTCTTTGCTGGTTCGATTAGCAAAAGAAGGGTGTGTGTTAGAACTGCCACTAGCAAGACCCAGTTTCGACTTATGGAGCAAGTCTCTGGGTTTGACATTAAGTATCTGCCAAGTTGGGTGAAGTGAGAAACATGAGCTGATCAGCCAAAAACACATCGCAAATAGAGGTAAGTGAAAAACTAGTAACAATTACCTGTCTAGATCTTCCACCATCCAACTTCTGACGTTTGATGGCTTGATTTTCTTGAGCAAGAATGGGAGTCCCAGATGCAGGCTTCAAATTTGTGCCCCTGCATAAAATTGAAGTCATAATACTTAAATTCATTACTTAAGCATATGATTAGCTTTCAACGAAAACCCAAAAAATTAGAAGAATTGAAGAGTAACCTTTTCACACTAGATGATGGCTTAATGCCTTTGAATTGTGATGATTGCAACTGAGTTTTCGGCGTTGTTGCTGATGAGTTCCTTATCAAACTGGCTATCTTTTTAGCTGTTTGATGTTTCTTGGAATTAGTCACTAGGTCTGCTTTCCTAGAAGTCTCTGGCGGGAGGAGGTTAGGGATGCTGCAAACTCCGGTTCCAACTTGAACAGAAGATAGTATGTTCTCGTTATTTGTCACTTCAGTTTCCACATGAAGTGAAGTTTCTCTGTTAAAATCACTTGCATCAGTAGGAAATTATGCAGAATGTGCAAATTGAGATTCAAAGTACCTGTGCCAATAAGATCGAGATAGACTTACCTTCCACTTTCTTGACCGCATGTCAAACCTTTCCCATTATCTACTTCATATGTCTCCTCAGAAGTAGAAACCTGGAAATGATGGTCTTGTGAGGAAACTTAACAGAAACCAATAAAATGAAAATCTGTCAGCAAAATTAGTTTCAGTAACTAATTACCACATTGACAGGGGCTGTCATGTACTCATCTTGGGCCTCATTGGGTGTTACTTTTTCTTTCTTCATATCAGCCTCCAAAGAACAATTTATAGCTGACGAAGATGATGATTCCGAGGTCTACAACAACATTATTCAGCAACCAACTTGATTCAAATATTGGTTGAGGAGTTAGTGTTTAATTAGAGTACAGACAAATGTAGAATGATCATCACCTTAATTTGGTCTGCTTCACTAAAATCACATAAGCTTCCAACTGTGACAGATCTTCCAGCCTTTATTCTAGGCATAAAAGCTGCATATTTGAGACACACCAAACCAATCATACATCAATGACTACCTCCTCCTTAAACCAGCTTTACCGTAATCGACTAATGCCACCGCCACAGTTGGACGGACTAGAAAAGAAATGCAAAAACAACACTCAAGGGGTAAATAAATCATTCCTTTGTGAGTCTAACCAAATATATTTCTAATGCATTACGATTTATAAACAACTACACAAAATTAGGCACAATTTTCTCAAACCACACTCATGCCCTGTTTGGTTTTGGTTATAAGAAATTATCATCAAATGGTAATGGCACACAATACAAAATTAAGCACAATTTTCTCAAATCCCAATAGTATTCAGTTAGGCTTATGGCTTATGAGAAACTTTTCAACTGGTAATGGCACATTAGTCTAGTTCCAAACATAAAAAACTCAGATTTATCACTAAAAATTGCTAGAGTCGAAATGACCCCATATCCCTAATTTGATTCCTCAGAAATTGCCCTCAATTAAGCTTTTCCCTCAACAATTCTCATAATCCAAGCTAAAATGAAAATACAAAACCCGCGAATCTAACCCCACTCCCAAAATCTGGGTGAATATGGGTAAACCCTAACACGCAACCAAATTCGTTTCCAAAACTCGCGAATCTCGAATCTGAAGAAAATCAAGAGCGAATTGAAAGAAATAAACAGAATCGAGAGACACAGAGACACATACGCGAAGGGGCATAAGCGAAGGCTGTCTCGAACCAGAGCTCGGCCCTGCGTGAGTCCTCGTCGGTCTCGCCGGTGACGAAGTCAAAGAACCTCGGGGCCGAGAATTCGTAGATCTCGTCGATCATCGTCGTCGTGGCGGTGACGAGCTCGTCAATTGCTGCGGCCATTGACGATCTGCAAGCAATTAGGGCTTCCAATTAGGAGGATCGGAAATGGAAATGGGAGAGACGGATTGGGAGGGTTTTGATTCAAAGAGTATCTATGAGAGATACGATACGGTGGAGCGGAGAGGAGACGAGTTTAATGTATGTTTTAGGGATCTCTCTCTACAACGGTCGAGTTTTTAAAACTAGACACTTGCAACGGCTACTACTTGTGAGCAGTCAACACCCATTGCTTTGACTATTGCTCTCTCTCCAACAAAACGCACCGTTTACCACCACCTCCTTTATCAACCACACAACATTGTGTTTACTTAAGTGGAAAACCTCTGTTAAAATCAAAATTAAGATCCAATCTTGCATGTCCAATAATGAGATTTAATTGGCAACTTTTAGAGAAAAGATTTATTAAATACATCTAAAATGACAATTATGTCATTACATAATCACAAGCTTCAAGTTGATCTGTCTTCAAAACATTAGTTGAAGATATCAATGTCAAAAGGTGATGTAACATGTTTTGCAAAATAATGTTATTAGTGGAAGATATAGAATTATGATTTTTATGATCATGTAAATTGTCTAGCATCTTATCTAACTCATTATGATATAGCCATATATGACTTAAAGATGTACACTATTTTAGAAGACAATCAAAAACTTTATGAGATTTTAATTTAGGGACACAATGTTAACAAATTAACTCCAAGCATCAAAGTTTGGCATGTGATCGTTACATGGAATGACTTAAACTTTTTGTAGATATGTTGTAAAGTTTGTCAGAAAACAAAGAGAACAATTGATGATCATGTGATCACTTGAACAAATAATCCAAATCTTGGCACCAAAATGTGACATTTTTGGAATATGTCTACGAAATAAGATCAAAGATCAGTACAACATTTGCAATTTACGACCATCAGTTTCAAAGTGTACCGTTTTACGACTATGTTATTTTATTTATTTGCATTAGTGAATAAAACATTAATTTGAGTGTGAAAGGTCAAAAGTACCTTGCTATCATCCAAGAAGAAGAAGACTTCATGATCATGACTTCATTATAAATTGAACATGTAACGTTTCTCTAAAATTTTAACGGATTTGACGAAAAAATACATCATTCTTGACCACTTGAGCACCTCAATATTTTAGAAAATACCTAAATTCCCATACTATTTTGAAAAGTTAAAAGTTCAAAATTATATTTTTCTTTTTTCTTCATTCTTTACTTCTTTATTTTTCGCAGATAAACGATTTGCTCCAAACCAGATGAGCGGAGGCCATTGTAAAGAGGGGCAAAAGCGTCGGCCACTTCTTCTTCCTCTACCTACCTGGAGTCGACATTGTCCGAGTTCATACCGAGAAAAGCAAATCTTTAATTGAGAGTTTAAACCAATGCACAGAATATGAAGAGATCAGGAGCAATTTGAGGGTTTGATTGTACTGAAAATGGTGTAGATGTTTATTAGTGTTTTCTTTTGGATAGGTGGGTTTTATTTAGTGTTTGTTGGGAACTTATGATAGAAAATGAAGTGGGCGAATTTTTTCTAGTTTAAAACCCCCAAGAAGGCTTGTGCTTCTCGACGATTTTTACTTGGTTTTCTATTTTATCTTTTGATTTTTTAATTTTTATATTTTACCACACCTAATTATGATTGTTTCACACTTTGTTACTTTAATTTCTCTTAATATCATAACCTATATTTTGAGACATTTTACTACACTATGCTATATATTTTGGGGCAAAATGTAGCCTCAAAATATTTCAAAATACAAATTAGAGTACTAAAAACCAGTTATGATAGCAATTAATGTAAAATTGTAACAGTTAGACGTAATAAAATGTCATTTTCTATTTTTTATATCATAATTGGTAAAAATATAGAACTTTCTAATGTTTGGATTTTTGTTTCTTAGAACTGAAAAAGATACAAGTTTGAGATTTTGATTGTTATTTTTTTAATTAATTGAGTGCATAGAGAATTATTGTTTGTCTAAATTAATGCAGTTATTCTTTTTTTTTTGAAATACTAATGCAGTTATTCTTATTTTTTGTTTAGCTATGAGAAATATGTTGAACGTTTTTTTTGGTTATTAATTAACTAATCCAACTCATCCCATTTCAAAAATTAGATCACATTCTCGTATCTAAAAAAATTTCCTCCCTCCTAATAAGGTTTAAACTTGCAACCTCTCCATTATGAGTCTAAACCCATGATCTCCTGTTGAGTGTAAGGCTCAACAGTTGAGGTTAACCAACTAATATTGTTTTTGATAGAAATTGATTTTATTTCTGTATAAAGTTTGGCTGAATAAGCTTAGTTGTGCATAAATTTGGGTGTAAATGTGAATTTTGGTTTGGGATTGGACAAGAAAATAATGATATATTTTTTAAATTTAAAATTCATATCTGGGGTAAAGTTAACAATTTTACGTACACGCTAAAAATTAATGAATTAACTCTTAAATAATGTATAACATTATCCTAGACGTCAGTGGGTCATATTATTATGGATCAGCCATTTAATAATTTCTAATATATATGGAGGACCCATTTGCATGGGGTGTGACATGAACTTTGCCAATATAGAGATTCAATGAATTTGGTGGATAGTGCTTGTTTATAAACTTAAATCATAATCAATTATGTGTTAATAAATGTTAAGAAAAGCCATAGGATTCAAATATCATAAATTGCATATATTCGGTTAGACATTTACTTCCGTTTCTAGTAAGAGTTCATTTTGAAGAACCTATTCTAATCCAAATTGGATGCATAACTTGTGGACTGAAATATTGGATAATTCATTGGTTTTATAAAAAAGGTCTCAGGTAAAATGATAGAGACAATATGTAACAAGTATAAAGTCATCGACTCTAATATTTACGTTGGCGATACTACTAGCTAATTATTCCCGACAAAAAACTATGAGATCAAGAAACTTGAATCACAGTAATTTATTACTGATTAATGATTATTATCTAATCATGATTGAAACCTATAAAAGATCAACAATATTCAATCTAAAATATTATTTTCATAGTTCATTTTGAGATGAAGTTAATCATATATTGTCTATTTGGTTGTCGCATTAAAATTCTTGTGCTGTGTTTTTACAGAGCGGTAGGTGTTTGTGGGCTGGAGCGCTTTATGAGAACTAATTATAAATTAGTCAAAGGATTAATGAAAAAATTAATTAAATTAAATATTAATCGAAAACTAATAAAAAATTAATCAAACCACTTAAGGTTTAGGAAACCATCTGTTCATATGTTACTCAGCTCTTGTACACTATTTCTGGGATCTAAATGTTATTAGAGGCGTAAGCAAGTCAATTCTTAATTTATTTAATTAACATTTGTTATACATAGCCTTGATCAAGCTCAAAATCAAGGTTAACCTCATTTAACATTAATAAAAATTTGTTCATAACTAATACAGGCAAATTAGATACATCAGAGATAATAGAGCATAGTGGATGCACATGGTGAAGCGTCGACTATAAACTATCATCCCAATGTCCTATGGTATGCGTCAAGTATATGAAACACTAATGACACATGTATTAGACACCCGTCAACTATAAAATCGTCAATGATCAACTAATTTAAGTCAATTATGACATGAGATTTTTCCTAACATGACAATGCTAAATGTCAGTTATAATTAAGTCAATGGTCAATTTCTTGGACATAGCAGACGCACACAAACAACGCCTTGGCCATAGCTTATCATCAATGTTGACTCAACAGTTTTTGAGGCCTAAAACAAATATTAAAAATAAGGTCTTTCGCTTCTTATAAAGAATGATACAATATTCGGACAACTTTCTTGAACGGTAAAATGTTACACATAAAAGGGGTAACATACTAAGCCTTACCCACTTAATATACATTAAGTAAATTAAATATAGAATCATATATGCAATTTCAACTACATAGTCGGTATGAAATCTATACATTTGTTTATATGTCCAATCTTGTTTGTTGTACCATGCAAGTAACTTTCATCATGCATAAAACCTATGAAATTGAAACGCAAACATGAAAATCAGATTAATTACAAATATTATTGTAAAAGTGAGATAAAATTTAATAGACAAAAAACTAAATTTAGGACCCAAAGTCACATTCATGAGTATAATGGGATGAGATTAAAGTTCAATTACAAGCTACAAATACAAGAGAAATGAGCATGGACATTGACATATTGTTAAAGCTCAATCACTTTCAACCTATGCTATTATTGATACTATGCACTTTCAACCTATGCTATTATCCATACTATGTTCAAATTGAATATATAATTACATTACATAGAATATGTTCAAATTGAATATAATTACAATACATACTTATTTTACATAAAACAAGCAAAATAATGGTAGTTGATTAGAACAGAGAATTAGTAAGGTTAATCAATAATAAAATAATTTTAAACCTAAATTTGATTACAAAATTTAAATATAACCGACTAACGGGAAACAAAACCACGTAAAATAATATAGAATCAACAGCGACAACAAAACCTTACAATCACAAAAACTATGTAATTAGTACATAGTTACAGAACATTTATCAATATTAAGATTTCTATTAAAATGTGCCCATTATTTTGTAAACCAGTACTTGAAAAGAGCACCAATTAATTATAAATTGTATCAATATAGCAAGCCTATTCAAAATTAGAACATAATTTTAAACCCAAACCTAATTACAAAATTACACACCTCAAACACCATATAGATTCGATTAATAGTTGTGGATTTGATTAAATGTAATAACTTTACCGAAAAAGAGAAGAACGGATCCGATTGTTGAGTTTCTGAAATTTTAATGGTTGAAATAAATTTATAGATCCAGTAAATTGGGATATTCATCTTCGGATATCGAGACGTCCCCCCTAGCTATTCATCTTCAACCTTTATGATAAGGTGGAAGTTGTACCGCGCGAATGCAAATGAGGATTTCATATTCGCGAACATGAAAGAAAGGTGTAGGTTTTCAGATTTTAGGCCTTCTATTATAAAAAAATGTGTCTACCAATAAACAAGCAAAGTAACGGTATGAACTAGAATACAAACTAGTGTTAGAGTACAAATGTTAGAATACCTAATATCCATTAGATGAGTTTCAATCAATGATTTAGATTAATGATATTATTTACCAAATGAAACACATAAAAAAAAGGAAAAGGGTATATTAGTCTTTATATATATATATATATAACTCGTTTCAGTTTCACATAAACCCTACCTCTCATTTTGTCCGCCTCCTTCCCAAATGGAAACACGAGTCGACGATTCATGGTGGCGGCGATTGATGGCGGCGATAATTAACGACGGAGACGATTCACGATGATTCACGGCGATTCGGAGAACTGGAGATGGGATGAGTCCACCGGGATGAGGTTTGAGTCGTCGTCGACGGGATGCGCCACCGAGATGAGGTCTTCGTCGTCACCCTCGCAGCCTCGTCGTGCTCCCGCGTCTGCCTCGCCGTCCTTCACCTCTGTCTCGCCATCCCTCACCGTTTCAGCCTCGTTTTCCTCGATCCAAATCCCGTTCTCGCCTCGACCTAACAAGATCCCGACGGTGGTGATTCGAGCTCGGTCTCTCCACTGCAACCCGTGAGTCTCGATCTCACCGCCCAGAGAAAACACTGGTGTTTTTTCTCTCGCCGGCGCTCTGCCACATATACCGGCCAGTCAGGGGCTGTTCAGCTCTGGCTTGACCGGGTTTCTGTGTCAGAACAACTATCCTATTTATATGCTACTAACTGTTCCCGACTAGATCTCGATGTTTCGCGATCGAAGCTCAATAAATCTGGTGACGACGGATTTGCGACCACAGCTCGAAGACGGCGCCCATGACTTGAGCCGCTCGTGGCCAACTCCGTTGATATAGACGGGCTCGATCCCGTGTCCGAGAGGAAGCAGGGCTCGATCCCGTGCAAATGGCGAGTTTGAATATGCCATTGAATGAATTTGGTCGCGTGAGGTTGGTTCACATTCTACTACATTGTATTTCGTAATCCACTGTAATAGTTATTTATGATTTGTTTGGTTTAGTTGTATTTAGTTGCAATGTATTTGCATTTGCATTTGCATTTTTGGTTGAATTGATTGGTTTCATGATAGATTGAAGGTTTATTCAGGTGAAATTGTGTGATTGTTGAGATGAAATGTCTCATTTGTGTGTATTATTTGGATTTTTATTGTTGCTTGAATCGAGTATTTTCA
>JAYMTP010007178.1:0-11287 GCA_036897365.1 Geranium brycei | reverse complement strand
TATTAATAAAAAAATCTTTCTTCAAAGTCGTTGATCTTTCGATTTTCTTCGATTTGATATACTATGAGCCCGAAATGAAACTCGTATGAGAGAGTTATGTTATTTGAAAATTTTAATAATTTTTTAAATACATGGTTATTTTCGTCATTTCCAAAAAAGTTAACAGAATTTTCAGAACAATTTAACGGAGTTGGGCTAAGTGGGATTTTAGTAAATCTAAGAAGGCTCACAGTTAGCATTTATATTTCGAGGAGGTAAGTGAGACTTCTGAAAACCTAGAAGTATTTATGTTATTTTTCTCTATAATTAATTATGGTGATTGTTAGTATATTTTTATTTACGTGATTTTATGTAAAAATTGTATACTTAAACATAATTTTATGCATATTTTCCTTGACAACTTTACACAAATAAAATACAAAGAATAAAGTTCCAAAATATTACACATTTCTTTTCTTTCAATTTTCTAATTGCTATTATAGATCGTTTATTAATTTTCTGTTCTCTTTAAAAATTAGAAGCAGTGTAGAAGACGAAGCTCTGTGATGTCCTGCAAGCGAAGTTGACGAACAATACAGCGGCTTCAGAGGCAAGAAGATATGGGGGATAAGGGTCGTGCCGCTGGATTTCGTGTGGATCCAAATCTTCCCAAATATGTGTGCCAGAACTGCCGTCAGTCCCTCTGCATCGTCGGCGTCGATTCTCACGCCGACAAGTACCTGCACGACTCCACTTCTCGCTCAGGTTAGGGTTTTCCTTCAGATTCAATTTCTGGGTTTTCACGGCCAATCCCATCCACGAGCTCGATTTTCGAAATAATTTGCTTTATGTTTTAGACGATTCAGATTTTTGTATGAAAAAAGGTTTTTGGAATAGAACTGTGTTTGGGTAATTGGAGAGATTGTGTAATTGCATTGTTTTTGGCCGAATTTCGGAGTTAGACGACATTATTAGTTTGTGATGCCAGTTCAGCTATTTTTAACTATGTTTGTATATGATTCTTTCTCAGAGGTGAAATAAATGATTGAGTTTCTAGGGTTTTGATCTTTCTGTGCAAAATTTTCTTTTTATTCATTGCAGAGTTCATGTTTATTGTTATTATTGTACTCATCCATGATATCAACAAGCTATTTGGTTCGGTTAACCGACCATGGGCAGCCTTATGGGCGACTTACTAAATTAAATAAGAAATTGAAATTATTACAATTGCTATGTGGAAATTCTTATAAATAACCTAGTCACATGTATCGATTAAATCAAAGTTGTAAGTGTATCCACAATCATGGAAGTAGAGAGATATTGTTTAGTTTCAAGTGTGTTAGGTTGTGGGATGTGCCTTTTATGATAATGATATTGTAATTGGATTTAAGTCCATATGTGATTAGGAGTCAGGATTTTATTATATCACAAGGAAGTGTTAGACTAGGGTATTCTAACAATTTCTCACATAAATGGTTGGCCAATTGTGCTGTTGTCTTAATCCATGTGAAACTGAACTGAAACACCCAGGAATGCACGGCTATGGAGCAAACAGTGTGTTGGGTTCAACGCGAATGGACAATTCTTTTGTCGTGTTGCCAAATCAAAGACCCCAGGCGCATGGTATCCCTCCCCGCTCTCGTGGTGGAGCTGTTCAGTCTGATACAGGCCACTCTGGGAAAGCAATGGAAGAATCCTTTGTGGTTGTGGATAAGTCTGAGTCTACCTCTGATGGAAGCGGGGCCAATATGCATTCAATTGACGGGGGATCTGGTGCTCCTTCACATTCAAATAATACTGGGTTTAATGCCACGATAACTGTTCTGAAACGGGCATTTGAGATTGCTGCAACCCAAACTCAGGTATAATTATTTCAGGGGAGCATATGATGTGGTGTTTAAATCTTTACTAAAAGTCTGCCTCATGCATGTTGAGTTTTTGGATGGTTAGATCACTGATCCATTTTATTTTCACTTGTCCAGGTGGAGCAACCTTTATGCCTTGAATGCATGAGGGTGTTGTCTGATAAGCTTGATAAGGAAGTTGAAGATGTAAACCGAGACATAAAGGCATATGAAGCCTGCCTTCAGCGTTTGGAGGGAGAGGCAGGTGATGTTCTTAGCGAGGCTGATTTTCAGAAGGAGAAACAGAAGGTGCTTACTTTTTGACCTGTCATAGACTTGCAATACATAAATTATTTCTTGGGTTCTCCTTCTCATTACAACGAGTACCTAAAACCTGTTATATGAGTATCATGCTATATGCTAATAAGCGGTGAGAATTATAGTCAATTCTCCGTGTTCAGGGGAGTAGTTGGGATAAAATCTCGTTGGTTACCCCTGTAGAAACATGGAGGGCATAGTACAACAAAAAGTTTATCAACTGAAGCTTGCCTTCATATTTGGTTGGACGGTAAATGTCCTTTGACATAAGATTTTAGATGTGAGAGTTATTATTTTTCTTTCAAACCTGGAAGTAACCAATATGATGAACGAGACGCCCCTTAAACAAAAAATTGGCAAGTCATTATTTATTTGTCACACTAGAAGACCATCATCATATAACTGGAAGCGTAACACATTTTTTTGAAGTAATTGCAGCTTTCCCTAACCCACCCAATCAGATTAGGATGCACGACCTCCTCTATGGAAGTGTCACTTTGAACCATTGGGGTGTCCCCTTGGGGACGTAACACACTTCTTTAATAGATAAACAATGATATTAAAACCCTGACTACATGGCCATATTTGCAGTACCTTCATCTCAGCTAGAGGCCCCTGGTATAACTTGCATATTGTTTCTTGTCATTCCTGTTACTCATACCATTAATATTACAAGCAATTTTAAACGATTGAACTAAAGTATAGAGAATCAATCCCCGAGTTGGGAAAATGAAACTCTAGAAACATTACAAAGCAAGTGAAAGACATAATTGAAATACAAAAGAGGCCTAAGAAACGACTTTGGAAGTTTATGCTTGGTTTTGTATCTCAATCTGTTGAGTTGTTCGAATCATGTCCTCATTGCTGGTCTGAGAAGTGAAACTCAAGGACTTACAAAGTGCCCATGTTCTCATAGCATTAATCTGCATTGTATTACCAAAGAATAAGCGATGAGGTTAGGATGCTAATCTTTGCCCAGTTTGCTTAGTTTTGGTTTGTACCAAAATAGGAATTGTTGGAAAGTTTTCCTCAACACATATGTTTTAGACAAACATTATCTCTTTTATTAATATCCGCTTGGTTTAACATTATAATATCGTATTTGAGATCAAAATACTCACCTCGCATTATCTTGATGCTATTTAAGATTGAAGAAGAAGAAAGGAAACTTGAAGCAGCAATCAAAGAAACACAGAAGCAGTCTGCAGAAATAAATGCTGAACTTAAGGAACTAGATTTAAGATCTGCCCGGTTCAAGGAACTGGAGGAGCGGCAAGTTTCTTTTCCTGATAGTAGTTACTTTTTTTCTTCAAGTTTTTCTGTACTTGCCTTATTTATCTATCTATTTCTTAGAGCTTGTTTTTATATTGTATTTTCACAGTATGTATGGTGCACGATCTTTCATTCTCAGTCATTTATGCTTTTTTTTATCTGTAACAGGTATTGGCATGAGTTCAATAATTTCCAGTTCCAATTAATTTCCCATCAGGTGTGTTAGTAGCCTAATCCTTTGCTATATATCCTTCTTTCATACCCAAGGACTTTGCAAGTCACTGACTTTCTTGTTGCTTACTCTCTTCCAGAATAAGTGGTTGCATTTGTATTTTTATGTGATAATGTGGAAAACATAACCAAGATGTAGATACAAAAAAAAAGATACAGCAATGTTGGAGCAAGATTTAATTGTCATATTCATTAT
This sequence comes from Geranium brycei, assembly GCA_036897365.1. Taxonomy (NCBI): domain Eukaryota; kingdom Viridiplantae; phylum Streptophyta; class Magnoliopsida; order Geraniales; family Geraniaceae; genus Geranium; species Geranium brycei. The sequence continues at coordinate 7,447 of JAYMTP010007178.1, read as the reverse complement.
AAATTGGAGTGTTCACAAAGAAAACAATGCTCTTGTATTGCCTTGTTAATGTATGGTGCAATGATTGGTGGTGTACAGGAGGAGAAAGATGCAATCTTGGCCAAAATTGAAGTTTCACAAGCACATATAGAGTTATTAAAGCGAACCAATGTACTGAATGATGCCTTCCCAATCTGGCATGATGGAGAATTTGGCACAATTAACAACTTCCGACTTGGACGTCTTCCTAAAGTTCCTGTAAGAATGCCGTGCATGCAATTTTCTTATGTTTAGAATGTCCTTTGAACTGATTATTTCTGGCCTATAAGGTGAAGAATCATTTTTTTTTTACTTTTCAGTATATTACTAGTTCAAAATTCCTATGGGTATTAAGCAATGACATCAGTATCTTAATTCTGATATTGGTTGTGTTTGGAAACTTGTAGGTTGAGTGGGATGAGATAAATGCCGCATGGGGCCAAGCTTGCCTTCTACTCCATACAATGTGTCAATATTTCCGAGCAAGTTTTCAGTATCCTTTTTATTTAGCTTCTACCATGATGCCTTTTATATATTGATGTTGAAAGTTGTTTGTCATTTCTTTGATGATGTTGAGTAAAACAAATATAAAATGGTTTCATCTCATTTCGTTAGATGATTGAACTTTTCCGTGTTATATAATTAGAAACTAATATTGGAGCATGCCTAGGGTTTATAATGTGAACCGCGGTGTGCATTTATAATTCAGTAATTCTTCTCCTGCGCCGCATATTTTTCCGTCTTCCCAAACAGTTCTGTGGAATAAGAGTTGTTTGTTTCCAAGTGTTACCGGTCAACGATACCATTTACTGGAAATCTTTTTTGGACTCTTTAGTGTAGCACTTAGTTGATATTATAGTACACTCCTCAGTTTTCAAATACAGAATCAGAGTTTTCCAAATATAAACGCTTTTGTACATTATGGGCAAGCTATGCTAAGGGATTTATGCGTGTCAATGATTGGTGAAAAGATAGATGGGGTTACGATATGCACCATAATTGAAATTTACACCTACCTGCTACATTATATCTTTGTTCTACAGTTGAAAATGCATCTGCCGTAATGAGTCAGTGTTTTCCTACATGCTTCTTCCCGGGAAATAATTCACGTGCTTTGAAAATTTTAAACGAGTCAATGTCATACTTCTCTGCCTGTACTTGTAGCAAGTCTTTAGCATACTACATAAGCTATCCTTAATTGAATTATTTAGATATCGAATCAAAATACTTCCTATGGGAAGCTACCCTCGAATTGTGGACAGCAGCAACAATACTTATGAGCTGTAAGATTACTCCATTGATACTGAATTACATTTCTTAGCCGGGCTGTGTATTAATTGATGTGATTTTCTTAGGTTTGGTCCTGTGAATTTGTTTTGGAGTACTCGTTATGACAAAGCAATGACATTGTACTTAACCTGCTTAAAAGACTTTGCTGAGTTTGCAAAATCTAAGGATCAGGAGAACAACATACCTGCAGAGAAATGTTTCAAACTTCCCTATAAGTAAGTTCCCTTCTCCATATTAAGTGGTACCAACCAATGTGTCTGGTATTGAAGACATGTCTTCATGAGCTTCAAGTACATCCCTAATTTAAAACTGTCGTATTATCTGAACGCCAAGCAAATATACCTTTGGGTGTTATGTTCTTTGGTTGGACTTATTTTCACTCATTTAATATTACTCGTGGATCCGTTATCAGATATAGATAATGGACAGTTAGCATTACCTTCATTATATCATACGAACCTCACCCTTTATGTTGTAACTGGAACTAATCAATAAATGCTGACAATGTCATAGGTTTTGCACAAGATCTCAAATGCTTTCCATGATTGCATTATCAGTAAATATGCTGTTGCAATGGTTTGTGTGGTAATAAATCAAACATTTTGGCTTCTGGATGATAGATTATTGAATTGAAATGATATTTAGTTTTCACGGTCCAATCCAAGTTAGTCTTCCTAAGGACCTTCCTCTTTGGCAACCAATTTACATTTTTGTTTAGTATAATTGTTTGCTGGTTGAATAGTTAAAATAAGTTAGAGAGATGGGAAGTTGTTCTTTTATATTTAGGACAAGCTGATGGGGAAATGTTTGCAGGATTGAGAATGACAAAGTGGAGAACTACTCCATCACGCAAAGCTTCAATAAGCAGGAGAACTGGACGAAAGCCCTCAAGTACACACTCTGCAATTTGAAATGGGCTCTCTATTGGTTTGTGGGCAATACAAACTTCCAGCCGCTCTCCACAACGGCATCTTCACAAGCCGAAGTAGCCACTTCTATGTACGCCAAACGCGGTACCAATGTCAAATCTGACTCTCGACACTCTTCACACTCATAGTACAATATGTGGTTCTAGCAATATGTCGTGTACATTGTAAATAAATACATTATAGAAGGTTTGATTGAATGAAGTATTAGTAATAATAGGGTGGAAGTATAGGATTTGAAAACTGCAAAGAAGCTATCCATTGGGATCTTTCTTGTAATCTTTTCGTAACATAAACATGTTTGTAACTATGACTACTAGTGTAGACGCAACTTCTGGTCATGGCGTGTTGCATGCAAGCCTAAGAAAGTGAATTTAAAACCCAAAGAAATAGTTACAGTATATATATATCAGGTGATTGAGTTGCATTAGTAGTAGCAGCTGGGTTTTTGTTCTTTTGTTATCAATTCCAGGCGTAGTGATGTAGTTCCATGGCCACAGCCATGCTCATGGATCAAAACAGTTAATGAAAACTATTTTTGGTCTAAATGAGAGTCAAAGAACACGAATTTTAATGAAATTTAGAATGATGTGTTATTTGATATTATCGACTAGCTTAAAAAGGGATAATTGCATGTTATACGAGCATTTAATTTAAGTAGGATTGATTTACGCTTAACTATAACCAACTATTATTTGTTTCACATAATTTATATTTTGTTGTAATAAGGTAACTATATTAACTTTTATGAAAACTAGAAAAATGTTCCCCATCAGATCTACAGATTATGTCACTCTAATTCAAAACCACCACCACCACCACCACTTTCTAGTAACTTTTTTTCTCCTATTCACCCTAACACAACATCAATGTTAACATTTTCATGATTCCCTTCTCCACTTCATTTTCATCTTCTCTTTCAAAGTCATGCATATCCTCTCCTCCGTTTTCAATTATTTTGACCAAATAAAACTTGTGTCCGATTCGGCAATAGTTAACACTGTCAAATTGACGACACAATCATCTGCCGTCTATGGCCTCTTATTCTTCTGAATTTTTTCAGAATTCGAGCAAAAATTACAAATTTGACCCGACAAAAAGTGTGAGGTGGAATAAGAACACAAGAGAAGTGATCTCATTTTTATCATTTCCAAAAAAGAAAGAGTTAGCAAAGTGAGTCTAGATTGCAACAAATTATAAAGAAGTGATTAGAATGTAAGAAAATGTAGTTACATAATTAAATGTGAGTGTACGTAAGTGTGTATATAACAAGAAAAGAAGACTAGTGGTATTGTTCACTGTTTTGATGTGAAACGGTGAGTTTGGGTGTATAGGTAGATTAGTGAAGAAGATAAACCTTATCCGCAGAAAATCCAGTTGCAACATTGCTAGTCTCAGATCACTCTTGTCTTCTCTTCACCCCCAACACCAACACCATCACCACTGCTCTGCTTCCCAAAATCTCCATTCCTCCATGGGAACAGTAGCTCAGCTTCACCGCATCCACTCTCCTCCACTTGTCCACAAGCCCAAACCCACACACCATTGTTGCTACTCTCTCGCTCTCGGACTCGAAACCTTCCTCTCCTCCTCCCCTCCCTCTTCACTCCCCAGACTCTCTTCTCGCTTCTCGCTCCTCGATGACCACAACGAGCCCGTGTCTCTCGGCTCCGTCAAAATGCTGCACGCCCACAACATCAAAACGCCCCAACGCGACGACGACCCAGACGCCACTGCACAGAGCTTGATCGCCAACTACTTCAAATTCGGTGATCTCAGGTCCGCCGTCGCCGTCTTCTTGGTGGGCCATGCTCGAAACTACGCCGTCTGGAACTCGTTCCTGGTGGAGCTGAGGAGTTTTGGTGGAAACCCAACTCTGGTTCTCGAGGTTTTCTGCGAATTGTACCGAAATGGAGTGGTGTTCGATTCTAAAGTCCTCACTGTGATTTTGAAAGTTTGCGCCGTTGTGATGGAGTTGTGGCTGGGACTGGAGATTCATGCCTATTTGATCAAGAGGGGCTTTGATCTGGATGTGTATCTCAAGACTGCGTTGGTGAACTTTTACGCGACGTGTTGGGGCATAGATGATGCAATGCAGGTGTTCAACGAAATGCTGGAGAGAGGAGACCTGTTGTGGAACGAGGCTGTGATGGTGAACATGAAATATGAGCAATGGGAGGAGGGTCTGGAGCTGTTCAGGGATATGCGGTTCTCGTCTGCAAGGGCCTACGACACCACCATTGTCAAGGTGCTGCAAGCTTGTGGCAAATTGGGTGCCCTTGATGAAGGGAAGCAGGTTCATGGGTATGTTTTGCGCTCTCACTCGCAATCAAATTTGGCAATTTGCAATTCTCTCATTAGCATGTACTATAGAAATGACAAGCTTTTGCTAGCTAGAAGAGTCTTTGATTCAATGGAAGATCGCAACTCGTCTTCGTGGAACTCGATTTGTTCTGCATATGCTACGCTTGGTTATTTAGACGAGTCCTTGAACCTCTTTCGGCAAATGAACCAGTCTAATGTGAAACCGGACATCATCACTTGGAATGCCCTTTTGTCCGGACACTTCCTCAATGGAAAACATGATACGGTTGTGGCGATCTTGCGGAGAATGCAGTTCGAGGGTTTCAAGCCAAATGCGAGCTCTATCATTAGTGCTCTTCAATCAGTCACTGAATTGGGTCTTCTGAATTATGGCAAAGAGATCCATGCATATGCGATGAGAAAGGGGCATGACCGTAATGTATATGTAGAAACTTCACTGATAGACATGTATATGAAAAGTGGTTGTTTAACCAATGCTCAATCAGTTTTCAGTAATATGGGGGATAAAAATATATTTGCGTGGAACTCATTAATATCGGGGTACTCCTTCAATGGAAGTTTTGAAGATGCTGAGAAGCTGTTGAATCAGATGGAAGAAAGCGGAATAAAGCCCGATCTAGTGACATGGAACGGGCTGCTTTTCGGTTATTCAATACGTGGGTATACTAGAGAAGCTTTTGCTACTATTGGTCGAATTAGAAGCTCGGGATTGACTCCTAATGTGGTGTCATGGACCAGTCTGATATCTGGTTGTTCACAGAATGGGAAGTATGAGGCATCTTTCAAGATTTTCATCCTAATGCAACAGGCAGGTGTCAGCCCTAACACAGCCACAATATCCAACTTAGTCAGTTCTTGCGGAGACCTGTCTTTGCTACAATTAGGAAAGCAAATACACTGCATCTCTCTGAAAAGAGGTTTCGGGGAAGACGTGCATGTAACCACTGCATTAATCGACATGTATAGTAAGTCTGGTGATCCAAAGAGTGCATACAAGGTATTCAATAAGGTTGAGAACAAAACATTGGCATCTTGGAATTGTATGATCATGGGATTTGCCATTTATGGCCTCGGGAAAGAGGCAATATCGATTTATGATGCTATGCGTGGAGCAGGCTTCCAGCCGGATGCTAGAACCTTTGTAGCTCTCCTCTCTAGCTGCAAGAACTCGTGTCTAACTAGTGAAGGATGGAAGTACTTTGATTCTATGATGAAAGATTATAATATAGTTCCAACTGTTGAGCATTACTCATGCATGGTGGATCTTCTTGGGAGAGCTGGCTATCTAGACGAGGCTTGGGATTTCATTCATACAATGCCTGTGAAACCAAATGCTGCCATCTGGAGCGCTCTTCTACGATCCTGCAAAATCCATGGAAACGTCAAGTTTGGGGAGCTAGCAGCAAGGAGGCTGTTCGAGTGGGAACCATACAATTCGGGTAATTACCAGATGATGATGAACTTATATGCAGTTTCAAATAGATGGGAGGATGTGGAGAACCTGAAAGACTTGACGCGCCATGTAGGGGTGAAGACAGGGCAGGTAAGCAGCCGGATACACATTGGTAAGAAAATACATGTATTTGCAGAAGGGGAGTCCCATCCAGAGGCAGGAGAGATATACTATGAGTTGTATCAGGTGGTGTCGGAGATAGAGAGATTGGGATATGTCCCGGATGTGAAGTGCGTGTATCAGAACGTGGATGTGGTGGAGAAGGAGAAGGTGTTGCTGAGCCACACAGAGAAGCTGGCCATAACTTATGGGTTGATGAAGACTAGAAATGGTTCACCGATAAGGGTGATCAAGAACACCAGAGTATGTTCGGACTGTCACGCCATGGCCAAATGCGTGTCCATACTAACGCAGCGGGAGATATTCCTCAAAGACGGCGTCCGGTTTCACTATTTTAAGGATGGAAACTGTTCCTGCAATGACTGCTGGTAACAAAGAGACTTGTTGGCCATCTTCAGGCTAAGGCATGTATACTACAGCAATAGAAGAATGTTGTAGAAACTGTAAAGCATTTTTTGTTCATATAAAATGCACTGATGTAGGTGTAGCGTGTAGGTGGTTGATGGATCAATCTCTGATATGTTATGCTAAGTTCTCTTTGCCATGGATTGTTTGTTGTTGGCCATGTGACGAAAGTGTAAAGAAAGTAAATCTAAACTAGCTGAAAATATACATGACTCTCTATCAGGGTGTAACTTTTGATCTCAAGATTAATCAAAAATATATCAAACTTCATGTACAATTTGGAAATGATGGGTTGTACTTTTCTACTTCCATTATAAACATTTCAAAACTCTGAACTCAAGACTTACCATCACTAGTAGTTTTCCAAAGTATTCAAGACTTTGAATGTGACATACTTTAAGAGTGTCAATATTAAGATGGACAAATATACCATGTAATGTGAATATGATATTATACGATTTGAGCGAGTTATGTAAATATCGTGAGATTTATACATGTTAGAATAAATTACACTATTTCTATCATGGTATGAAGAGTAAAGTCGATTCTTGATTAATTCAAAAATGTTTTGCCCACTCGTCGATCGATAAATGTTTGTTTGAATTGTTACAATCAAAATATGAATTATCTTATATTAAAATAACAAAAATAAATATTTTGATTGTATTAAAAATAAACATATTTTTATCTTTTATTTTTATGTAAGATAATTAATATTTTTATTTTATATGTATTATTTTTATTATTTTAATTGTGCAAAAAAAATGCATTGTGTATCGAGACTCTCTGCAAAAGTGCAATAATATATATAGAGTTTTTGTGATTTTGTATACTAAGTGGTGAGTGTATTTTCGAGATTATGAAAATATTTCAAGATTTCCGTCTATTTTAACGGAATTATAATGACGAC
>JAYMTP010007177.1:0-11288 GCA_036897365.1 Geranium brycei | reverse complement strand
AATAAATTGATTTGGATCGAATTAGACTGGAATTAATTTGAATTTGAATTGTTTGACCGGGTTTGTCTAGTATTTTTATCAATATTGATCGTTTTGTCGCAAAAAGCTTTACAAACTGATATATCGCCAATGTATCGATCAGTATTGAAAATATCTATAACACTGCTTGTGAAGAACATTATTGCACCACACGTCATAACAAAATTTGACAGATGTTGTTGAAGTTTGACTTTTTATTTATAATCTTCAAAAAAGATTCAATTGACTTTAGTCTATGTCTGTCGTTGACTTTTTAATGCATTTATCGAGATGGGTATGGCATTGGCTGATGAGAACAAAGGCAGTGCAGTGTATTTAAAATAAATGTAACCAAAAAGTTGAAATTCCAATGACCATTTAATTCAACTCTCGATAACTTCCAGGACAATATATGATATTTTTATTTTTTTTATTTAACTTACTTTAAATTCTATCTATTTATGAAATTCTCCTCATTCTTTTAGAGGCATAAAATTTTAACGCTAAAAAATTTATTTGAAATCATAAGTTAATAGTTGAATTTTTTAAAAATGTTTACTAAATTAATTTCTTTCACTTTTTAAGATTTGAAATACTTCATCCTTACATAAATGTTGGATTAAAATTAATGTTCCCCATTCATACTAATGGTAATAATAATAATGTTAAAGGTCGGCTTAATTAGAACACTCTACTTAATAAGTGGGTATGTACACTCATATTTAATATAAAATTTGAATAGCTGACATGGTTTACATATATTATTTTGAGATAATTTTACTAATCTCCTTTTCGGTATACAAATTTTTACTTTTAAAATCTTTTAAAGATGAATTAACAAATAATTTAACAATTTTTTGTAAAAGTGTTATATTATAGGACATATTCTTTCAATTACTTTGATTTTTATCTCAAATAATAATGATGGAATTTTATTTTCTATCTAGAAAACAATTCCCAAATTCAATTTATTAACTTGAGCTTGCAGTATTCTTGCCTATCATCAGAATTGGTAGTGTGCGATAATTTTTAGAAAAGAAAACACTTGCGTACGGTAGAAAGTAACCATGTATATATAATAATATATAGTTCTGGTAACCATTTAATGACATAAAGCATAGTAATAGTAATATATAAGTGCAATTAATGCCATTTCTGGAACCAGCTGGTTTCCTTTTCTCCTATTGAATGAGAAATTGGCTTGAAAAGGCAAATACAGTCCCCAAAGCGCTTCTCTACCTGCAATGTGTGTGCCAGTTTAATGCATTTAAAATTTATGATCATTTCCACACACTCTCTCGAAGACGCAGCTACGTGCAAGTTTGGGTTGTACACAATACATTATCATAATATTGAGGTTACATTTATTGAACCCACACTCACTTCACACTCACCACCTGCATTTTCATGCTCTCTCTCATTCCTTTATATAACGCAACACCGTTATTGAGAGTAGTCCAACTTGTAATTTCTCTTCCATAATGGACACTTTATTCGCCGCAAGCGCTGTTCTGTTTATCTTCTCCGCTTTCGTCCTTTTGGCCCGGTTTAGGAGGTCGAAGCGGCTGAACCTGCCGCCCGGCCCGCCCGGGTGGCCGGTGGTGGGGAACCTTTTCCAGTTCGTTTTCTCCCGAAAGCCGTTTTTCGAGTACGTTAAGGACCTGAAGAGGAAGTATGGGCCCATCCTGACGCTGCGGATGGGCGCCACCACGATGATCATCCTCAGCGACGCCAAGCTGGTCCACGAGGCCCTGCTCGAGCGGGGCAGCCTCTTCGCCACCCGCCCCGCCGAGCACGCCACCCGTAGCGTCTTCAGCTGCAACAAGTTCACCGTCAACTCCGCCCTCTACGGCCCCGACTGGCGCTCCCTCCGCCGCAACATGGTCCAGAACATGCTCAGCCCCACCCGGCTGAGGGAGTTCCGCCCCGTCCGCTCCTCCGCCATGGACACCCTCGTCCGCCGCATCGGGAACGAGGCCGCGGCAAGCGGCGGCCTCGTCTGGGTCCTGAACAACGCGCGGTTCGCGTTCTTCAGCATACTGCTGTCCATGTGCTTCGGGGTCGAGATGGAGGAGGAGGAGGTGAAGAAGATGGACGCGGTGATGAAGAGCGTGCTCCTGATGCTCGTCCCGCGCCTGGACGACCACCTCCCCCTCCTCCGCCCCTTCTACCACAGGCAGTGGAGGGAGGCCATGTCCATCAGGAAGCACCAGATGGACACGGTCCTCGACCTCATCCACAGGCGCCAGAGGGCCCTGCAGAGCCGTGGCACAAGCCAACTGCGCCACGACTCCTCCTATCTTGACACTCTGCTGGAGCTCAAGACGGAGGGAAGGCCCTCTGGCCCTACAGACTCGGAGCTAGTCACGCTATGCTCCGAGTTCCTCAATGCTGGCACAGACACCACAGCAAACGTCCTGGAGTGGGGGATCGCGCAGCTGATTGCGAACCCCCACGTCCAGGACAAGCTCTACGCAGAGATAAGATCCGTCGTTGGGGAGCAGGGGAAGGTGGACGAGGACGACGTGGAGAAGATGCCGTACCTGCAGGCGGTGGTGAAAGAGCTGCTGCGGAAGCACCCGCCGACCTATTTGTCGCTGACGCACGCGGTGATCGAGGACACGGTGCTGGGCGGGTACGTACTGTTGGACAAAAGTGTTTCTGTTACCATATGCATGATTGTTTAATTTACGTTTATGGACTAACCGTGTATCTAACAGGTACGACATTCCCACGGGGACGAACGTGGAGATATTCCTACCAGGGATATCGATGGATCCGGGGATTTGGTCGGATCCGGAGAGGTTCGACCCAGAGAGGTTCGTGACGGGGAAGGAGGAGGCGGACATAACGGGGGTGAAGGGAGTGAAGATGATACCGTTCGGGGCGGGGCGGAGGATATGCCCCGGGCTCGCCATGGCGACCGTGCACGTGCACCTCATGCTCGCCAGGATGGTGCACGAGTTCGAGTGGACCGCCTTCCCGGAGGGCGCCAAGATTGACTTCACCGGGAAGTTGGAGTTCACGGTGGTGATGAAGAACACTCTTAGAGCTAAAGTCAAGCCAAGGGTTTGACTTATTTGGACTTGGACTTGGACTTCTATATGATTAAACTAACCAAGAAAAAGAGAGGCATAACTTTATGATGCTAAATATATTATTATATGATTATGTTTGCGTGGGATCGATGTGGATTTTTATGCTTTTTAATGTTCTTTTGGTTTTATTTATTTATTAGAGTTTTGTGCAAAGCAATGAGTTTTAGAAAAAACTTTTTATGTTAGAGTTTTGCATATTTGACGAGTTGTGCTACAATCTATTATTAATGTCCATTTTTTTTCCTGCAAAACAGGCGTCCTTTTGTTAAGTATTATGAGTTCTGACGGGACATTTCTTCCTATGAACTCACAATTAGGTGACTGCAACATAGACCTAACTGATAAACACCTCACTGACATTAGAAGGAAAAGCAACAAGTCTTTTACATTTAGTGATAATCAATACAACAATGTTTTTTTTAATATTACGTTACTTTCTCGGACAACCTTTAGACTCACTCTACCAAGATACTCCACCTAAATATCATGCTCAATCTCGAACCCTAGTATCAATGTCAATGTTAATTAAGTGATAAAATATTAAAACAAATTTATTGAAACTACGTACCTGTTATTTAATTTCTTGAAATATAAAATATTTACTTTGATAATTAGATCAACCCTACTAAATCCTTAGTCCTCAAAATGAGAGTGTTTAACATCAACGGTCAATCTCAAACTTGTAATTCTTCTTATGTTTGGGGTCTTTGACTTTATTATTTCTTACTATATGGTAACTGGTAAGTTGTCATTTATGGACACACGTCTCTTTCTGTCTGAGAATAGATGGCATTTAATTTCTTGAGGCGAGCAATAAAGATAAAGGGTGATAATATTGTTGGGATGGGTGAGAGATGAGGAAGTTGGGCCATTTAATGTTATTATTATCAACTTTGAATGGAAAATAAGTGTTGTTTAGTTTGACTTTTGCGGAAAAAAGAAGAGACAATAATATGATATTAGGCCCGCCTGAAGCAAATGAAGGTCCATATATGTGTACAATTGTACATACATGATTCTCTTATTGTTCTGTGCTTGTGTGGGTTGTAACCTAGTACAAATTTATGCTTACCATGCAAATTAGGGGATTAGGAGCTAGCCTGCTCCCGTTTTTAGAACCGAGCTCAAATCTTTGGTATTCGATATATGAAAACGGAAATTAAATCGATTAATATAGAGATTTTGGTTTGCACACGGACGGGTTGGGAACTATTGAAATCCGTTTCACCGAAGGCCCTGGTGGAGGGCTTGGTATGGGTATTGTGGACCCAACGCCCATGGTGTCAAAAACCAGCAATTGAAAAGCATGAGCAATACCAAAGAGAGGAAGAGCATATGGTATCTAAAATCTCATTTAATACCAGCCAATTTAAATGTATCGACTCAGAAACTCGAGACATTTGAAGAGAACTACAACACCAAAATAAGAACTTGCATCCAGAGAACGAGATTAACCAAGATTGACGAAGCTGATTCCTGTTTTAGTGTCGAGATTCTGTGTCCACTCCAGGAACCTATCTAAAAATGTCAATGCTTCCGTAATCTTAATCAATGATTTGTTCCTCCACATTAATACTATTGGGGATATGCCACATAGTCATCGTTAGGTTTTCATGTTGGTTGGTCGGACTTCAATTTAATTGTTTCAACTCTTTACCAATGGACTTTCCTCAAATTCTATTGATCATGGTTCTTGTTGGCTGAAAATAGGTGAGAGGTCAGGTAAATTACATAGAGACCAGAGAAAGTAGGTATTTTAGGAATTATAATAAATCATAACCATATGCAAGTCATATGACACGATCAAAATCAATTAGAATTGTAAGAAATTGTTATGTGTTTAAACATCGAGTAAGACTAGCCACAATAAGGAGTGGGGAGGGAGTGCCCACTCTTGAGGCTGCCACTGTGAAGGCTACAACAGATGGTGGGAGAGGAAGTGGATGACGTGGCGGAGAGTATGAAAGAGAAGGGAGTGGATGCAGAGGGTAGCAAAGAGAATGAAGTGGGTGAATATTATAATATATAATTACATAATTAAATATATACATTAGTTATTTATAATTAATTAATTATATAATTATATTTCAATAATTAATTATATGCTTAATAATTAATTACTTATATAATTACATATTAAATAATTAATTATATATATAAGTATATATTAAAATAATTAATCAAGAAGTGAGTGTGCTGATGTGACAGTTCAAAATCTAACGTGAAGACTTACAAAGTGACCTCCTATTGTGGACAGTAAGTATTTACCACAAATTTCTTTTTGGATAGTTATGTGAAAGTTCATATTGATAGTTATTTTCAATTAACCATATCTAATAAAAGAATATAAAGTTACAAACATAATAAACACTCTCCAGCAATCTAATTTCACAACTGACCTGATAAAACTTCTCATTAACTACAACCCAAGTCACTTGTGCAATATATACACTAACACACATAACACATCAACAATCATCTTGAATTCCAATCCCAGTTTCAGACAAATAGATGCATGATGTTAAGGTTCCACCGATCCGAGGATTCTACAGATTTGATGGGCTTTCGACGTGTTTGTTCCCGGAGCCTTTAGCGGTCTGGCCACCCTCAGCTGTGGTGGAGACGTTCGCTCCAGCTTCTGCTCCATCGTGGTCCTCCTCAACGGGGCTCATACCTTCACTCTCATGGCGTCTTGACGAGAGCCCGTGTCTGCTCATTAAGCAGTGATACGTATGGGTATCGAGAGGCTCCAAGCTGTGATTGGATCGGATAGCTGAACTGAACAAGGGTTGCATCAACCGTTTCTTCTCTGGCAACTCGCGTAGTGATACTCTGCATACGGGACATGTAGACTGCTGATGCAACCATATGTCTATGCAGGTCGCGTGAAAGAAGTGCCCACAGTAAGGGAAGATGCGTACTATGTCTTCCCCGTGGTATTCTGCCAGGCACACCGTGCATCTGCCCATATGCGAAAAATAATAATAATCATGATTCCGTAAGCAGATATATAAGAAATATATCTAACGCTTTTTAAATGAAAAAAAGTACTTGCATATATAGTCACTACAAGCACATAATTTCAGAAGCTCACGAGTATCCATCCATCATTATATACAGAGAATTTTACGCTACAAAGAGCCATCATAATGAACACAGAGATAGTAGAATTACACCCGCCAATAGAAAGGATATAAAATGAAACCGACTTCATGAAAAAGATGGTCTTTGCCTAAGAAAATGCTTGACTCAGACAGATGGTTTGCGATATCCTTTAAACACATATGAAGTAGTTTGCACAAGGCTCCCTTATTATCATTTAGTTCTGGGCTTAAACTTCATTCACTCATATGATTCATGGCTTTTTTCGAATTTACCTCAAAATACATTGCCTCCAATCACAGAATCAAACTCTGAAACTTTCATGTTCTCCAAAATGCTAAAACATAGCAGATTAGTATCTGTAAAGAATTGGTTTCCATAGAGCTCATGACTAGGGCTTATATGTTCTAATTTGAATAAGATTCAAGGTTTAAACTTACTGTAACTGAAGTGTATGAGAGCTCTATCAATATAGCACTACAGCTTCAGGAACCGAGAGTTTTGATGTCTTCACGAGACATAGCCTATTAGTTGCAGAGGAAAGGATATATAGTAGCAAAAAGAACATCTATGGGTTTTGACATGCAAATATGGAAGGCAAAGGCATCTAGACAACTTGCTTTGACACTCTACTTTGGACCTGAACTTCATATTTACAAACAAAGGCCACAGAATAAAATGTCATCAAAATCAAATACCTACTATTCCTCTTACGCTGTGAAGATTGCCCTCCTTACCCATGAAATAAAATGTACACGACAAAATAAACTTTCTATAAAGATCATGACATGACTCTGATTTTGGATTTGGATCCAATGGCTTAAATACTACAGAACAACATGTTGAAAGCAGAAATAGATAGCACATGTAAGATTTGCTATAGAATACAGAGGAATACATATTGCTCCATAACATCCATAGTTATTAAAATAGAACTATATGCTTCACTTTGATTAACACACAGCATGACTTAGATATGCTTTGGACAAGTCACTTGCACGAATAAATTGACAAGAGCATGGCTCCAATAGATATAATATGTTGAGTTGGAAAAAAAGTCAAGGAAATATAGTCTTCCATGTAACACAATCACAAAATTTTGGCACTGCTTTGGAGCACCACACTTCTATGTAGCCCATTCACAGATTTTTATCCAGAAGAATCTTGCACTAACAGCCACAAAGCATATATTCTGCAAACTACAATACAAATATGCCATCCCTAAAATTCTGGCTTACCCGATAGTTGTTATCAGTTGCAGTAATCTCACTAGCTCACATTGTTCTGTCTGAACCACAATATTTACACACTCCATTGACACAATCATAACTTTAGATTCAGAACCTATCTATCACTGATCTCCATGCCCAAAGCACATGCTCCACATGACCCCATAGGCAACACTCCTCCTTTCTCTTTATAAAAGTCAGACGGCGATATAGCTAAATTATATATAATTTCAGGTATAAATATTAATCATCAATCAGAAGTGCAAAACCCGCAATACATGCCTCACCATGTGATTTACTGATTTTTTTAGAAGAGGCATGTGTGCTATGTGTGATGTGGATATAATTTCATTTCAAACACTTCATGTAAACTACATCTTCATGCAACTGAAATTGAGCAAGGTTACAGCAAACGCTGGAAATCCCATGTAACATATATCATACATTCATTTAAAATGAAGAAAACGGGAATCTAGTTGATAGAAAATATGCTGGAAATGCATAATATACAATAAGGGCTTAGGAAGAGCATACTGTGGATCCTCAGTAGCTGAGAAGAACGCATCGCCATACTTCTTTGTCGAGAAGTTGGCTACAGCTACAGGCTCAAGACCATGCAACCCCCGCTCCAGCTAGATCATAATGAAGTAACAATCAACATGAGTTCAGCGTAAACTTATGAATGGCAAGACAACATTTGAGAGTTAGTATTTGATTAACAAGATAACATGTATTCAAATTACAAAATCTCACAGAGGGATGAGAAAACAAAGCATTTTAGCATAGTTTCAGTACCATTGATTCATTAGCTGGTGTATATTGGCTATACCTTAAGACATTAAACTGACTATAAAGGACCAGTGTCATATCTAGCATCAAAACACAAGCAAAGCATATGCTAAGGCCCTAATTGACACCAAATGATCCAAATCAACAAAACATACCTCAAACCCAGAAAAACCCACCATCTGGACCTTCCATAAAAAAGTGAAATCACAGAATATGACTCCAAATTAAGCAAACCCAGAAAACAGAAACAGCTTTACTTACAATGCTAAGATCGGATCTGGAGGCATTGCGGAAGGAGCGGCGATAGGCAGAGAGCTGAATCCGAGCACAGATGAGACGCGTACACACAAAGACGATGAACATGGTGCTCACTGAGAATCCTATAATCGTCATCACCAAATTTATCCCAGAAGATATCATCGTTTCACCAATTTTGCCTCAACACCCACAACCCAAAATGCTAACTTTAAGCTCCCTCAGATCAGTGGTCAATTGTCAGTACTCAGTACCTTGATGATCCTCCACTCCCTAGCCCAGAACTCCAATAACCAGTTTCTTCACAAAAGGGTATGGTTCTTGTCCCATAACCGTCAGTGACCTCAGCTTCTTCTTCCTCTTCACGGGACCAATGACCATTGATCGAGGTTCTAGAAACCCAGATAGGGACCTTCGATCCTCAGCCAACTCAAAATTCAAGGAAATGGGTAAACTGTACTATTGTTGTTGGGGAGGGAAGGTATAGGGTGAAGAAGAAGCCATGGACATGGTAGAAGGAATTTAGGAAGCTAATGAAGAATCGTTTCTCAATTAATGAGGAGAGAAATGTGACATTTAAAGATGGCTTCTCCCGGTTTTAAGGAAGCTGATTTTCAGATCTAGAGAGGCAAAAGCAACACTGACTGCTTTTGCTAAAAACAGTTATTTTTGAGGTAGATACGGCTAAGTTTACAGTTTTCTCAACTAATTGCACTTAATGCATTTTTTCTTTTAAAAGGTATACTGAGTTTTCTTTTCTCAACCAACTACAATCTGTTAAGTTTAAATATGAAATGACTAAACTGCCCCTAAATATTATTTAAAATTTTAAGATAATGCCATTGAATAATTTTGTTTATTTTCCTTTGTCTCTCATCTGTTCTTGGTGAGGGGTGTTACTGTTACTGCAAGAGGGGGTGTTTGATGTTGAAGTCATCTCTTAATTGTGAAATGGAACAAATTCACATTTCAATTTGAGGTAACCACAGCAAGCAACACATGATATATGGTCGATGATAGTTTCTGTACTCGACATGTGACCAATAGCCCCCTAATAAAGATTGGTCTCTGAGATATAATTTGATGTGTTGATTAGTGAAAACAAAAATCAACAATTTAAAATCACTATTAAATTGTTTTACAACTTAAAATGAGATGGGTAACTCTTTTACCTTTCAACTCAATTCAATAATAAACAAATTAAATGCAAATTTCAAGAACATAATTATGAGGGACAGAACCATACTCCAACCATTTACCATCCGCAGCATAAAGAGCAAGAAACTCTGTGGTTAGTTTTTCTGTTAATTATATCAAAATAGAATATTTGAATGGGTGGAGTTGCAAAAACAGAAGCCTTTTACTGGCTTTTTGAGCCGCATCTGAGTCAAGGCTTGACTTGCGTATTCAAAAGATAAACATAAAAATGGTTTAATTTTTGGTTTTTCATATCTATTAGCAATTGCATTTTGCATTTCTTTGATGAATCAGTAACTATTAATTGAATATATAACTATTCACTTACCAAGAATAAAGGAGAGAGATAAACAAAATTATCCAATGACATCATTTTAAAAATTTGAATGATATTTAGAAGTAGTTCAGTCATTTTACATTTAAATTTAACTGAAAACTTAACGGATTATAGCTGAGTGAGAAAATGGCAAACTTAGCGCACCTTTCAGAAGAAAAAAAACATTAGCTATAGTTAGTTGAGAAAGTTGTCAACTTAACTGTAGCTACATCAGATTATCCCAAGAAAATATTTGATCATACACTTCATTTTTTTAACTTACCACCTCACTCAAATGTTCAAAACTTACTTTACTTAAATACATTGATGTAACGGATAATTTCAGTTCACTACGGTTTACTATGTACGTTATTAATTACCTATAATATACTTTTTGTGTCAAATATGTACGTGAAAGTTTCATTTGATATCACTTTACCTTAACACTGTTAAAATTGACACAAAAATAAATTGTTAAGGTCAATTTATTAAAAATACCGAAGTTGCCCTTATGTTAAAAAAGTTATAAGAAACAAATTTTGATTTTTGTTGTCATGGTCACTGGTGATCCTTCTTCTCCGATTCTGGTGAAGTCTCACCAGTCACGCGGACATGGAAACACCAACGAAGTTGATCGGAGAAACCATAGAGTAGATCTGGAGTTTCATCGTGGAAAATCAGCGAAACAGGTTGAGAAGCATGAACGAAGACAAAGAGTTGTTCGATATTAGGATTGGGCGAGTGCTGGGAGCGCTTTTGCCTCTCGAGGTCGATGACAGAGCGTCTAGGCTTGGTGTGGTTGACCTAGATGGACTTGGGGTTCTTGGAGATATGAGGTTGGTTCGAATTTTCGATGACGGAGCATCTGCGCTTGGTAGGGTTTCGTTCGATTTGTCGAGATCTTGTGTCGATTTCTAAATGGAATATGATGGAGCTCTCGATAGGCTTGAGAGAAAGAACAACATCCAAACTCTAGGTGGTGAGGCACAAGACGGGGTGGCTCTCCATTTCGACAATTAGGGTAGGAGCGAAGGAGAACTAGGTTAAAAGGGAACAAATCGGGGAGCTACTTCTCATCGGTCGGTGTTCAGGGGTGGTTCTGGAGGACGCTGGATTTCCCTCTGATGCCCAGAATTATCGGGGACAGCGAAGGCAGCTCGCCAGAGGCTTGTTGACGATCGATGGGTGTAGAGCCGAATTGTGTCGCGAGAACAACACGAATGAAGCACAAGTAATATAGGGAAAGTAGTTAGCCCCTAGTCATTTCCACGGGGATTAACAAAG
>JAYMTP010007176.1:0-11288 GCA_036897365.1 Geranium brycei | reverse complement strand
GATTCCTACGAGATTTACACAGGTGGGGAGAATTATTCAATTCCGCTGCATCTAATTATTTCATTAGATTCGTTTTTCTCCCAACATTCCTCTCCATCATCTCATTAACCGACACAAACCCAACGTCCCTCCCGGCAACATGGGCTGCCCTTTTCTCGGTTACCTCTGACCTTACTCTGTCTGCTACCACTATCGGTCAATTTATGTACCAACACATATCCAGATACATGCAACCACAGCCACAACTGTTAGAAAAGTTGATTAAATTAAGATTTCTATTATTACTATTATGTTTTCTAGTTTAGTTTATTTTTTATATAAATGAACCTTTTATTATATTTTATAATTGAAATCTTTCATCGATAATACTATTATGTTTTAGAAATTCAACACAACCTAGTTTCAAAATTTAGTTAATTGATTTCCCCAAACTAAACACACTAATTTCTAATATTAATGGAAATCTAAATTGAAATTGTGTAGCTGACCTTTAATTTGATGGCACGTCATGAGCTTGACCCCAGCGAGCCAAAAACAGAGTAGCTCAAGAAAGAGTATGTTACTTTCATGAATGGGTCGTCTCGGTGCCGCTCAATCTCCGCAGAATAGCCTACCGAAGATATTCACTTAATTAATCCCAACTATTTTATGTGATGATTCTGATTTCCACGTTGCTCAAGTTCATAGAGCAGAAAACGGAGGGTCAGATGAGGGGCTCTCCTTGTTGCATAATATGGTTTTCCCAATTCTGTTTGAAATCTTGAAGGCACCAGAAAGTAGAAAGAGTCATTTTGTGGCGAATCAGAATGGTTGGAAAAACAAGATGGAAAAAATCAATTTTACTGTGCAGACATTTGCATCTTTTGGCTTGTACATAAACTAAACAGACGTTGACCGTGTAAAAATTAAAATTAGTTTGAATGCCAGTAAAGAGAACTTTTTAGTCAAATGTAACAATGTGAAAATGGTGTATAACTAGGTAAGGTAAAATAAAATTTACCCTATATTTTATAAATCCAAAGGTTGAGATGAGTTCCTATTTTGAGCGTTAAGACATTGTTTTCATCTCTATCTATCATATCCAAAATAGTAAATATAATTGCTATGATTCAAACTGATTTACAAATTTCAAAGTAACTTGACCAACATTGATCTCATGACCTAAGAAATACACTTTCTCTATCTCCGGTACACACTTCAAAGGCAAAAACAAATATATTCAAATAAACAAAGCAAAATACAGAGAGAATAAACTCTCATAACGACACTAAATAGAACTTGGTCCAATGTAATTTTACTTACTGACCTGTTCTGTGGATAAGTTCATGTATCCTTGGGGCTGTCGGAAGATTGCAATTTTCTCAGATTCCAGTGGAGGCCTTCGTGGATGCTGCGCAAGAAGTCACCTGTTGAATCCACTTGACATGCTGTGGGCACGGGCCAAGGTGCCATGCTGCATACAAGTGCATCACCGGCTGCTAGCTCCTTCCGGTCCTTCCCGTCGAATGATGCCCATGCAGAGCTTCTGCTGTTGAAGGGCACTTGGATTCGGAGTGTTACGTGCTCCGGAAGTATCAGAGGCCGGAACGACAAGGAATGTGGGCAAATTGGTGTGAACAGTATGCCAGGGACCTTTGTTGAGAATGAACAAAAAACACAATATCAGATACTCATATGCTCGTGACTCAAAATATTGTTTGATTTTGATGTATTGCCAAATTTAAGGATTTGTGGGGTTAGTGCTTTACTTTGCACCGTGCGCCCATTACTTCTTGTATTCTACCTCATTAGAACAACTCCAACCCAAAAAGTCATTTTAGTGTTGATTCAACACTGAAATGATATATTTCAACGACGCTATACTCCAACTCACAACAAAAGTTAGTTGCACCCAAATGTACTTAATTTTAATAAAAACAGAATTAAAACTAATCCAAATAAACTATATCTATATCTCTAACAAGTGTAATAGTATCAACTAAATTTTATCTCTAACTAATATAATAATAATATTTGTCAAAAAGCTCATGCAAATTTTAAGACTTGTCAATATGCAATTGGGTTGGAGATGGCCTTAAAAGGATGTTATTGGAATTTTATGCATAACTGAGTCCTACAAAAGAAAGTGGACTTATTGTGGTACGCCATGGGACACTTATTTTGAAACTGATATGGTATATCCTACGGAGAATCAGTAAGGAGGGGGAGAAAAAAATAGTGAAAAAAAATACCTGCGGATGGACCATTGATCCACCGGCTGCCAAAGAATATGCAGTGCTCCCAGATGTTGTTGATATGATTAACCCGTCACCTTGCACGCACGTCACAAACGAGTCGTCACAATAACACTCCAGATTTGTGAGATATGATGATATTCCCCGATCAATAGTGACCTCGTTGAGAACAAGTAAGGGTCCTTCTGTTTCAAATTCATTTTTGGCAGCGTCTCTAACAACACAGCATTGCAATCTGTGCCTTAATGTGATGTTAAAGGGGCCTTTCAGAATTGACTCCAGGCACTCTTTGTAATTGTCACTTTCTGAAGGGTGGAGTTAAGGATATATACCAAGAACAATATGTAAAACACACAAATACTAGAAAAAAAAAAGGTCGATTAACAAGGAATGAGTTTTGTTGGAATGTCACTTGGATTGAAAATCAACTCTTTTTTAGTTTAAGATGAAGGATACGGAAGGGAGTCATAAATCCCAGAGACCCCAAAGAAAATGGGACGAGTGGAGGAACTGGTCCTTTGAACATTGATGCTGCCTGCAAATGAAAAAAAACATTTATTAATGTCAACTGTTCAAAAGCAAAAGCTGGAAAAACATAAGGAATATGTGACACAAAACAAAGATTTATGGGAAAAGGGTCAGTGTTAAATTATGAAACTCTACTGTACCATTCAGTGATAAATTTTCATTGGAGAGGTAATAGCTTCGTTTTGTCCAAATCCACTTGAAGTGGGTGAACCTCTTTTTTTATTTTATGAGAAGTATTTTTGTGTGTTGAAGTATGAAGTCTCACAAAATAAAAATAGAAAAAGAAGTTGCACATATAGGCAAGAACCATATCCGATGAACGAGGTTGGCGTTTCAGCTGAGGAGTCCGACTCGATATGGTTTGATTTTCAAATTCTATAGAAATGTATGAATTTTTTTTATGCAACAGCCTTGAATTGAGATTAACATATATGCAGGCTAGTTAATTAATATATTAGATGCAAACTATATAGCCAATAGCTATCTATGTTTATACATTGGATTTTTGCTTAATGAAATTCACGAAGAACCGCAAGCACCACCAGGAAACAAACTGCAGACATGGGCTCAAACATGCAATGTAGCTTGTTCTGATACTGACAAAGATGGGTTACTACTTGAATGTAATATTTTCTAAATTCTAGAACTTCAATATTATTTTAGTTATTTTTTTATAGGAAAATTGGGAATATCATAACCTCCTATGGATGTTAAAATTATAGCTGATGTCAAATAGAATGTACATACCCAGAGGACAGTTCCATCACCACCAAGGGTCACCACTAGGTCAATTTTTGTGTGCAGAAGTTGAATTCCCTTGTCTGCAAGACAACAGCATAAATTGTCATGATAACAAAAGAACAGAAGCAACTGGGGAAAAAACAATAAGTGAATACTCATATTAGTCAGTAAATTTAAGTGATACTGAATATTAACTCACAATTACAAAATTTGAGGTTATCTTTACTGACCCCAAAATGTTAAGAGGAGAGAAGGAGCATGGTCACTTAACAAATACAGAATTTTGGGGGTATGAATAAACGCAAATAGTTACGGAAAATACTGCAGGAAAGGCCTTAAGTCTAGCATACCATGTAGCATCAAGACAGAAAGCCATATCTTATATCATCAAGTTTGATCCACAAAAGAAATCCAATACATCAAAAGTGAATTAGCAAATACTCTAAAACATGATATTGAATAATTATATATAGGATACATGATATTGATTAATTATATCTTGGATATGGCATGTATGAGTAAATATTTCAGTTCGTACCATCTTTCCAGGTTTGGACAAAGTTGAAGTACGGTGACTCCCCGAGCAGTTCGCCTCTCACGCGTGGTTCCACATAAATGTCTAATTTCTTGTCATTCAACCATCTGGGAGTTGCAATGGAAAAATAATAGGATATTATAATCTTGGGAAGAAGAAAAATATCTTTATAGTAACAAAGGTTACTAAGTAATTAGAATCTTAAAGACTCAAAATTGCAGTTTATGACTTCATGTGTTCATTGAGCCTAAAACTCTACAAGTATCTAGCTAGTTTATAATTTTATATATCAACAATCAGATTGAGAAGCGTGGATAGACAGAATTAAGATAAAAATTAGTTTTTTGAATCACGTCCACATTGAACACATGAATTCGTTGATAATGTTGCCAGCAAAGATATGCTCCACTATTTCAAAACACCAATTATAAAATGGATACCGTCTCCAGTGCAAGAATTCACCCAGAATATTCATCTGGATTGCCACGAAGTGATCATTGTTCAAGATATGTGTGAGTTTGGAGTAGGATCTTGCATGAACTCTTAAATTACGTATGAGAACTTATACATAAAGTCAGGTCAGGTAACTAGCATTATCAGCAAGGTAACTGGCATAATTAATTATGCTAAAACTGGAAAGGACATATTGTTGGAAGCAACTAATATGGGAATAACTTCACACAGCTCAACTCTTAACATATTGTTGGAAGTAACTAATTGGAATATCTGTTTTCATCACTGCATTATGTGGAAAATGATAGTCTCCAAACCTGATCAATTCAGCACATATAATCTGAACAGGAGATGAATTTGGTTTTGTCAAAACAAGGACGGTCTGTGGATGAGATTCCCACCTCAAAGCAATCTGAAACCAAGATGAATGGTCAATCAGACAATAGGAGGGAAGTGCCAGTAAATCTGATTTCTTAAGAGTTATCACAAGCAAAAAGACAGATAGCCTTACCAGTGTATAAAGATAAGGACATTGAAATAAACCAATTATATATCAATTGTAAACTCAACAAAAGCCTTGAGCACAGATACCTGTTTACTGCTGCGTTCTGCAGTTGTTATGTTTCCTCTTTCAAAAGAGACAATGTCATGTTTGTGCTGATCACTTTGCTCACCTTTGCACCACCAGGAAAGTTTAAATGATGCCTGTGTCAAGAAAATGTGTATTAATAATAGCACAATTCATACATTTCATTTCATTTCATAGCATTAAAATGCCACAAGATGTTAAGAATCTAGTCTAAATACTCTGAGCAGTTACGGATGCATGTGCTAAAACTCCTATCAAACAGCAAAGGTAATTGAATCAAAATATCATTCAGAGGGTGCAAAATTGTTATGCTTTGAGCCCAGATGAACACCAATATACACAATCAAACAATTAGAAAGCAGTTCAATATTGGGGGAGGTCGGTATAATTACCTTTCTCATCATCTTATTATGTACCACTTCTAACTCAGAATCTTTCTCCCCATTCCGAAGAACCTCGTGGGAGCAAATCCCATGCCTCCCACAACACTTCTCAGTTTGCTTATTAGTTTCATGTATTGGGATAGATTGGCTCATGGCATTATTTGTCCTCACTTCATCACAACCCCCATTGCATTCTTTTAGTGACTTCTCTGTAATAAAAACAAGAAACTTCTTTGATGATGGAAAAAACAATAAGAACGGTGGCAAGAATTGTCACTGATATCACTAATTAAGTTAACAAGAAGTTATTTTCTGCTACCAGAGTGAAAATGCAGTAAAATATTACATGGGATTTCATAATAACTGAGTTTGGTTTCTACAGCCATTACTGTTTCTCTACCTTCATCGATTCCATAAACGAAAATAAATCCTAGAATTTTGAAAGGATTGTCTTTTGATGTGTACAGAATACACTTCCAACCAGTACTTTAGATACTGGGGTTTCCTACGTCCATTATAGAATACAACATAAAGCCAACAATGCTTAGAGCCTGAGTACCTAGGGTCATCATAACATAACGTTATTCCTCCAAACATAAGTACAACAAGAGTTGTTATCGTAGTCTAGTTTTCAAAGGATTGACATATGTCTTTAAGTGAACTTCCTGTTTTGGTAAATGGATTTCAAAGTAAAATATTATGTCTAACGTATAGCCAAAGAGAGCCGTCAATTGAAGCGTATGATTCATAATTTCAGGATTGCTATCTTTCTTAACCTTTTTCAGTGTTGTATAGACATTTTCTTTAAAGCATAGTTTCTACCTTGTGCTACTTTGTACATTTCCAGGTTAAATCAAAATCATGCTCCAATAACAGCAACCAAACCATTTCCCAGACAATGTTGGGTTGGCTACATGAATCACTTAGCACAAATGTTTGGGCTCCTTGACTCACATTTTCCTCATTTACTCCACTCTATCGAATGCTATCTCATACGTCAAGCACAATGTTATTATTACTTTTGATGCCCTCACCTTTCCTTACACGGTGACCATCCCCTTTACTTCATGCTTATGTTGCAGCCTAACAACCCTTCACTCTTCTACTTCCAACCTCCTCCCAATCGATCATCAAACCAAACCCAGACCTAAGCTCAATCCCGGCTTCGGTTTTGTTCACGCTTAATACAGCCAACACAAGCACATCATTGTCCTCTCACAACATCCAGCTCACCCGCAAAAACAGAAATGTCATTGGCTAGACAGCCATTACTACACCTTTACCCAAACATATCTAACATTATCATAGAGGTTCTCTGCCATACTAAAAGACACCCAAAATTGCAAGTCCTAAAAATAGTAGGTTTAGGTCATGAAAGCATCAATATAACGAAATATCGTTAGCTAGTTAGCTAGTTCGTTAGTTAGTTATATACCTTGATATACTCTCCTATTTTGTTCGTCCCTGAATTCCCAGCAGACAAGACATGGAAGCACAAATCTTATCATTCTCATTGCATTATCTATCCGAGTCCAACTTCGAAGCTTTTCATTTATCTCATTGTCTGATGATGGTATACCTATAATATGATGATAATGAGCCCAAATTGATTAACAAGATCGCTAAACTGGAAGGAAAAAAATCCAAATAGTACTGTTTGGATGGTGTAAGCCATGGCCGCAGGGAAGCTTGTCATAGTCAACAGGAGAAGTATTTCTTATTTTTGTTCGCCTTGTAATGATTGGCATAAGGGAATTTCAACTGTTCTTTCAATATGACCCAAAAGTAGTTGAGTCTATGAAACTATGTCTTATAAAATTACACTATCAAATGGGAACCATCAACTATTGAGTTTCTAATTGATATTATTGTAACATATTCTTAATTCTGTGTGTTATTTCCCTGAAGTAATCATTTCTGACATCGTGATATATTATTTCTTCTACTCAATATTCTACTAAGGATAAAGAAAACATAAGCTGTTTTCTTACCCACTCAACATAAGGAACGATATAAATTATTATGATAAACTGAAGCACGTGATGAGGCCTTTGATACACAAAAACAATCATAAGAATTTCACTAAAATGTAACTAGTATAGTAGTACATGACATTTATGTGATAAGGGGGCCCCATTTCAAATAGTAAAGGTAACAATTTTGTACCGTTTATGAGCTTGGACGAATCAGTGATAAGAAATGTATTTACATGTTCGAAGAATATGAAGTAGAGCAGTTGATAGGACAAGACATGCAAAGAAAACTCAATTTTCAAATGCAAAGGCGTCAAATCAGTATTCCATCTTATTACATGTCTTTTTACCACCAATCACTAAATAGGGAGTAATGAGAGAGGTTAAAATGTCGAGAGATGAGTATAAATTTAAAGGTCCATATTAATGAAAGGTCACACAAAAAAGTAGCGTGATTCTAATAGCCAAGAAAATTCCAACAAGAAGAGCCTTCTTGTTTTATATGATTAAATTTAATGAAAGGTGATATTAAACAAAATAACTGGATAGATGAAATAGAATGGCAAAATGTCTAATGTTGAAATGCTAAAACATACAAAGGGGAAAGGAGGAATTATACAGATATAACATTTATGTTCATTATTTACACGAAGACTTATGTGAGGTAATGGGTTGTGATGCTACATCACACAAACTATAACCCCCCCAAACAGGGTTTTGCACCAGATAGACATGATGCGAGATCTTTTATGTGAAGCCAAAAGGTCAAACAAATAGATAACAATGTAAAACAGTTATTTGAGCACATGCAATGATGATGAATATAAATAGCAGTAAGGAGGCACTATATGGTATGAACAAGAATAGAAAAGTGAAAAACCTTTTTCAGCTAACTGCCAAAAAAAAGATAATAAGAAGGTTTCGAGTTTATTTTCAAATGGAAATTAAATTGGACTCAAGTTTGGGTAGCCAACTTCCGTTCATTGAAGAAAGGGCTTCATAGTGTTCAATATATAATATATTTTTACTTCCAAAATAAATTACATCATAAAGCAGATGATGTTCTATATGCATCAATCTAGTATATTCTGATAGATGAATTTGTTAACAATTAGAACCTTTATGCTCGAGCTGCAGATTACGTGCCATTTGCAATTCATATTTACGCTTCCATTCAGTTGCCTCAGCTTGAGCAGTAGCCTTTCCTTCAGCTGCTCGTCTTAATGCCTTTGCAACAGCTAGATGAGCACAAAGTAATATAAGCATTAATTATTAAGTTAATATATTAAGTTAATCAGGGAACAAATGGTTTCAAGCATACTTCTCAAAGCCTCTGAAAACTCTATAAGATGGTCATCAATTCCCTCAACAGAAGTTTGTTCCAGTACTTCCTGCATTGCCTTCTCTGAATTGAGATGAGAAATTGCATTCATATAACCATTATCTGACTGCGAGCACGAACCACTTGCATCTCCCTGTCCACAGAAATCCATTGGAAAATATACAAGAGTATGCAAGATCTAAAACAAGATGAGCTAAACATACTGACTGATCAAAATATACAAAGAAAAGGTTAAATATAAAAAGAAACAATCATAGAACAAAAGCATTCACACAAATCAAACAAAACAAGTATAAATAGAAACATAGTTAGCTAACTTTGTTCGAAGTTTCAGATAATAATTTGAGTAATAGAAATCGTGCCAGTGGGGTACCCTGGCAACAGGTGGCCTATTAATCAAGAGCATGCTCTACTTACAAAGTAATTATCATGAAAGGTTATTTAAAAAGTATCACGGACAAGATTTACATGATACTCTCTTTCTTTTCAAATCATTTTTTCTTTCTGCAAATATTCTACCCATCAATTACCCTCACATATCTCTAGAAAATCGCACAACCAATATTATTTAAATTTAAAATTAACCAAATCTTCCTGCAAAATACCTTCAAAATGTATTATATCTGAGCACAACTGCTGATCAAGATTACGATCAACAGGTTCATGGTACATATTGAGATTCGAATTGGCAAAGCATCAACTTGACGCACGTGTCCATGATTTAATGATAACCCTTGTTGAGGTATTTCGGTAAAAAAAAGTCTTCAGTATGAAGTGATTGTAAACGACATCTGTTGGCCTAGGCTTTTAGGATGTTTCACTTCTTACTATGTTTCAAATTGCTGTTACTATATTATTATGTTTTAGGTTTCCATTCTCAAGTAGTTGTCTTACTCTATATGATGAAAACAGAAAAGCATCATCTCCCCGGGTCCAAAATGTCTTCATAAATATTCAATAGCTTAGTGGTGTTAGATGGTAATGAGGAAAGATTTTTCATTGTCGGTATAGTAGGGGATAGTGATCGTATCATTATACTGCAGAGTCTTTTAATTAATAATTATACAATATTACTTCTTATAACAATGAAAATATGCAATTAAATGACAAAAAAAGTTCAATATCGAGAGCTAACAATAAAGAGGAAAACCATAGCACTGACGGTGTATACACATGAATAATGACCAAAAACAGAAGAAAAAAACAAAATCCAATCTCAAACTCCCAGAAATTAAGCGTTATGCTGTGAGAGTAAGACCAATTCAGATGTCCCAAAAGTCTGGAAACACAGTTAACATGCACAAACTTTTGAGCTTAATCAATTGAATCAAGTTTCTCCAACTCTCAAATAAAAGGATAACAAACACAAGCCACTCTATCTCTCTCTGATGCTAGATTTCCACAAACCATAAAACAAAGTTCCAAACTCCAAAATAAAATAAAAAATCAACACAGAAATCGATTATCATTTGAGTTGAATTGAAGAAACATATCATAATCAATTTCAATTTCAAGCTGAAGGGTTGGGAAAACAAACAATTTCCCCCTTCCTATCATCCATTGCAGCTCAAAACCTCCAAAAGGAGGATTCATAAAAATTCTGGGGACGAGCTCAGCGAAAGATGCTGAAACCCTAACCCTAGAGCTAATCGTCAACGAAGTCAACAAAATCGAAATAACCAGAGATTAAGCACCGAACGACATTGACAAGTGAGGAATTGATGCGTGTAGAGAGAGCTAATGAGAGGAGAGTCCATTACAGTGAGCTTGCTCGGAGCCATGAGTGAGAAATCGGAGGCGAGAGCGAAGAGGCAGTGACAGATCCTTCACAACTGCATTAACACGACGAACAAATCCATTCCCAGAGAGAGAGAGAGAGGTGTTGCCAATGCCATTATTTTCTCTAAAACGGAGATCAACTGAATTTAATGGGGCTGTGGGGCCCACGCAAAACGCGTGGCGGGATCAGGATGGTGTGAAGGGGTTGGTGTGTCGGTTATCACCGTCCACGTTTCGGACCGGGCTCGTTGACCAGGATGATCAGGTGCTTCGCGGACCAGGTGAGCCCGGAGGCAAGTGGAAAGGAAAGGGGAGAGATACCACGTGTCGCTGTGCCTGGGGTGGGGCCACTTTTATAGTTGGGGTGTGGGTCCTACATCCGTAGCGCGAACTGTCACTCTCAAAATCCATGTCCAAAGAGAACGGAACAACAATTTTACACAACAAAGAACGTGGAACAATTTTACACAACAAAGAACGTGGCTTGATGAGGTCCTTATTTTATTTTAGTGTAAATGTCACAAAGGTATAATTAGTTTTACACTTAATACAACCGAATACAATTAACTTAAAACTTTATTTTAAGGTCAGTTAGTTTTGGTTCAGTGTCAAGTCAGATAAAATGATTAAGTTTCACTTAATTTTAAGTATAAAAAAACTAAAATGTCTTTGATTGTCTATTAAATTTCAAATGTTTGTCATTATTCACCAAATTATTTATAATTCATCAA
>JAYMTP010007175.1:0-11289 GCA_036897365.1 Geranium brycei | reverse complement strand
GTAATTAATAATAAATGATTGATTAGTTAATTAATTAACAAAAAATAAAAAATCATATTCTCCTATAAATAAATAATAATTCATAAACTATTGGCTAAATAACAATTAAAAATCAATTAATTATAACAGAAACATAAATCAAAATAATTTTCATCCTCATTGGCGACCATCCACAAATCGTTAACGGCCATCTCCACCGTCTTCATCTCCATGTTGTGTTGTCTCCGGCATCGAGAAGCAATCTGAGTACGGACGAGTCCAGTGACAGTCAGTGAGAAGCATATCTGAGTACAACCGCCGACCACGAACCAGAGCTCGTCGACTCTTCATCTCCCCCAGTTAGAAATCAAGTCTGATTTGGGAGTTATTCTCAGGGTTGTATCGTCGGGGTAAAAGTAGATGGTGATGATGGAGATTGGGCTTCTCCTCCAAATTTGTTCAAATTCAAATCATCATTTAGAATTCCGGAGCCCAATTAATTCAAATTTCTAACCAGTTTGCTTTGACCTCATTTAGGTTATATTCTCTGTTTGGTTGCTGAGAAAACCAGTTGTAGAGCTCTGGTTTGTATTTTCTCGTCCATTTATTGATTGATAAATTCGTTTTACAAGACTGTCAATGCTTGTTTTGTTTCCAATTTAGCAAAGCCCAAGGACTATTTTGATTTTCCATGCAAATTTGACCTTATTTCATATCTTGATTGCTAAACAAAATGCAAATCACATCATGTAAAGTTTATTTTTTATTTGATATGTATAGAAAACCTACTGATGCATTTTGGAAATCTGATTCAGTTTAGTTCAACCAAAACATGATCATGACCTTTCCTTCTCGATATCGCTTTGATCCTTTGTTGTTTAGTTCAGTGAAGAGCATACTGTTAAACTAGAAGCTCTAAGGGCTTTATTATCAAAATAGAAGTACAGAATATAGAAGTCTCTGTTGAGCCATGACAAAATTGTGACGGCAATTAACTATCACGGAAGCCTAGAATTTTGTGGTTACTCAACCATCGAATCATAACATATTTTCGGTCTACTTTTTGGCTTATCTCTCTTTTTCTTACCAATATTTCTCCTCCCAAAGTTTGATTCTCGTATACCCGCCGATGAGCTCGAGCTTTCGCATGAAATGATGTTTGTAGGGGGCAACGATACAACGCTTTCACTCGTCTGACTAGTTTTAGTTGTGGATGTCGTGTCTGTACCGATGCTTCCATCAAGACTGCTGCTGCTGATTGAGTCAGATTGCGTCGGGGAGAACTCACTCATGTGGCAAATGGTGTTGCCTTGCCTTATGTTATCTAAAGCATAAACCACCTGCAATTATATCAAGCAGAAAATGAGCAATGCTAGTTTGTCAAGGCCATGGCCTGATACAAAGTAAGTTTATATATAGTGCATTCATAATTGTGTAGAAACACTTTAATGGTGATATTTTACATTATCCATCGTTACTCTCTTTGTAGGATCCTTGCTAAGACATTTTTCTGCTACTCGGACCATCCAGAAGAGTTGGTGGACGTCATGGGAGTCTAGAATTCTCTTGTCAATCAGAATTGGATAGTTTCTTTGTTTCAATAATGGTCTTGCCTGCAAAAGAAATGGTAAGTAGGGTAAGATAACCCTTCAAAATTTAGAGCACGTAAAAGAATTTCTTAGCATTTATGTTTATGAGGCTGATTGGTAGATATGCAAATTACGAAGTTATATGGTTATGAAAATTGTTACCCATCCAACAAGACTTTTCCCATTTAGTATTTTGTCTGTTGTTGTCCTTCCCGTGATTAGCTGTAGTAGAACCACCCCGAAAGAATAAACATCTGTCTTGGTTGACACTTTTCCACATTCTGCATATTCTGGTGCCAAGTATCCCAAAGTTCCAACAACTCTTGTATCTGATGAGTGATCTGAATCTTCATGTTGAGTTCTTGCCAGACCAAAATCTCCTAGCTGATATACTCACAAGTTAGATGAGCCTTGATGTAATAAATTAGTCTAATTCATGCTAGAGTCAAAAAAGTTTGATTCACATTTCCAAATTTTGATTTTTCTTACAGCAATATCGTCAATTCTGGAATATATGAGGGACTCAATCAATATAGTAAGTACAAAATTGTTGAAGTCCAGGCTCATGCATACATGAGCATGTGAGTAAATGAGTTCCACGCGTACACGAGCATGAGAGGGAAAGTGTTAAACTCACATGGGAAGAATTAAAATAAAAAGGTGTGTATAAAGGGAAGAATCACACCCAACTAACAAGGTTGACATTTTACTTGTGGAGCTCAACCTGATCTATGTGACCCAATTTACATGGTAACAACGCAAGTTGATTTGGGTCTGGAACTGTGAGTCTCCCCATGCCTATGCCCTCTGTGAACTCTAGAAAATGCTACACGTGAGGGGGGTTGAAGTAAAGGCCTATGTGCACGCAAGAGTGAAGGAGAATGAGTTCCACACGATAAGCATGAGAGGGAAATAACCCAACTAACAAGGTTGGTCTTTTAGTTATGGAGCTCAAACAAGTATATGTGGCCCAGTTTTACAGAAATAAACCTGGGAAGCATAACCTTAAATGTGTTTTCATTCGTAGGCCGGTGCTAGTTGGAGGATTGGATCATTGAAATCAGTTAGTTCAGCCTGTTGTGGCCTAGTTTGATTCCTCCTATCTACTTCACTATGTTAATAAGGTATGTGGGATTTCAAATCATTGAATTTACACATGTTAATGATACATTACCATTGATTCGTGATCATGGGTTACGAGAATGTTATTTGGTCTCATATCTCTGTGGATGATGTTATTGTCATGCAAATACTTTAGACCTTTGGCAGATTCTAGAGCAATTTTCATCCTCTTTTCCCAACTTAGTGGTTCACGGGCATGTTCTGCATCATACAACAAAATATAGTTTTAGTTGCAGAAAATGTGTGGAATGTCAATGTAATTTGTAGTTTACGCCTTTCTTACTAGATAGGTGTTGGTCCAGCGATCCGTTGCAAACGTATTCATAAACAAGGAGTCTGTGGCTTCCTTCTGAACATGACCCCAGTAGCATAACCACATTCTCATGTCTAGCTTTACTGAGCACATGAACTTCAGATTTGAATTCCTTTTCACCTTGGAAGCTTGCATTTTTATGTTGCTTTACTGCAATCTTTAACCCATCCAATTGTCCTCTGAAGACAGATCCAAACCCACCTTCCGATAGGAAGTTCTTGTCGGAAAATCCATCTGTAGCAGCATGGAGCTCTGCGTAGGTGAAGTCCCTCTTCCATCCAATCTTTGGCCGTTTATTCTCGCAAATTGAGCATTCAGAATTTTTAAACACCTCATCTGGTCCTCCAATCCAATCATTGTTGCAGTTCCCATTCTGCTTTGGTTGTTCATCTGGACTGCTTGAATTATGCCCTTCCTTGTGACTTTCTGGGGACTGCTCATTTTCTGTTTCTTGCTCTGTGGTTGTAGTGTTCCCTTCCTCTTGAAAATTCAAGGGGGAGTCCTTTGCCTCAGTAAACCCTTCTGAACTCGAACCTCCCGGGTTCCCCAGACTTGAAGTCGAATACGAAGATGAGTGCTGCTCACTCGATGAAGTATTGAAGGAGGAGCTAGATTTCCCAGGGTTAGACCATGGAGATTCTCCACTACTGTCTCCGCCTTGTTGCTTGTCTATTCTGCTTTTATGGGGATTTGGTGATTCTGAAAGATGCCATCCATATAACATTTGAATATGTATAGTCAAAGTAAACTGTACGCCTTCCGTAGAGGACATGGTATTTGGTGTTAATTTTATTGAATGCAAACTAGAATGCACAATCAAAGACCCTTAATCTTTCAGACTCAGATCTGTAACACGACTAATGTGTTACAGCAATATAATTGATGCAAAATGGTTGCTTCACTTTCCTAAAATGTTCAGATAAAAAGCCATGTAGTTTTTGAGTTCATTGATTACTGCTATGCTATTAGTTACTTACTCTTACGAAAAAGCTCTTGTTTGACATTTACTGGTATCATTTCATCATATGATACTAACAGGTCTTCAATTGCTTTAGTCCCTCTCAACTCTTCTATAGTGTCATTCCGTTTTATCCTGGATATTCCACATGGAAGCCTTTCCATGAAAAACTTTATGTCTTTCTTCATGTGCCTGACCAAGGATGCCATAAAAACAAAATATTTAGCAAACCATTATAATCAGTAACACAAATTTGTAATCATCTTGCATACAGCTACATTTCTGCAGAGAAATGGAGTTTGAATTTGTAATCGTCTTTAATTTCTTTCACTATGTTGTGTCACTTGGCTGTATACCATGTATTACCATGTATTGCAGATTACATATCCTTTCTGTTATTTATTCTGTCAATATTTTCGTTTTGGCATGTGAAAAATAAATTGTCGGTTTGATTGAAGATCTTACAATGCTAACATACATTATTAGTTATATTATGGTTAGATGTGCAGGGAAAACTAAAAGACGGGATATTTACAACTTTGTGTATAATTTTGGGCCTATAAATTGAACATTTGATTTGACAAACCTGTCAAGCACCACCCATGTTGCCCCTAGACTTTTGGCAGTTTTTACAGCAACCATTCTTGCAGATGGTCCTACTTGCACCTCTATATGGAATATAATCTGAAAGACAAAAATACCCAATCAAGTAAAATATAATAATTGTGAAGCTCAAAAAATAATGTTAGGTTTTGGAACTTGAGATCAATGGAGAACCCTTATACTGGGTCAGTTCAGCAAGGGGTTGCCATTGAAATTACTACACACACACACACACATATTATCCTAATACCTGGCTGTGTAGTATTGCAGAGGGTTTGCTTACTAGACATTGCTGCCAGGCTTCTATTGCAAGGTGCATTTTGAGGTTACATATTTTGATCTCTAGACTACAAGTCAATTTTATCGTCATTAACAATACATTTTGCTGCAAATTTGAATAAAACCTTTTCTTTTTCACATTGGTGAGAGATTTCTATAATCTCCTCGTTGTTCCGATACTCTTCCATCTTCTTGGCAACCTCTTCCTGTATAAATTTACAGTTGGGTCCAAATATTGAACTGTCCACCTTGCTTTTGTACCCCACTGAAAAAGAATGATGTTTTAGAGAGAGTAAAAGTTAAGAGTGGAATCAGTTAATAGATCATCATCATCTCAGTTAATGTTGTTTTGATTACTGCTCTTCTTTATCTAAGAAAATAGGCACGAAACCTTACACATTTTCCCAGCTGTGATGAAAGATAACGTACTAGGATTATTAACCTGGTGAAGAATTCCCATAAGTGTCAGCTCATCTCCGGGCTTAAGTGATAAGCCCTGCAGGACCCATCTGACTGCACTCAGACTAAGATCTCGGGATGCATCTTGGAAAACCACCACCCTCTGGACTTGTATTTTGGACATGATTTATGTTGTTAACGTTCTCTCTGTGCCTCTTTAGTATGATACCGTGCCTGAAAGAATGTGACAAAGGAAATGCAGAAAAGTTGTACAGAAGTGGGCAGTCTTGTTTAAATTTAATTGCTTATTTTTGCAACAAATTCCTTGTGCTCTACAATGTGAAAGACGCGTGAGATGTTTTTAAGAGTCGTGGAGGGAAAAAGAATCAGTTGCAATGCAATGCAATGCCTTTTTGAGGTATAAACTTGAAATATATGATACAGGCTATTTCTAGTGACTCAAATAATAGAGAGAGGAAGGATGTAAACAACAGAAATTCCTAGAATTCTCTTTTATTTGTTGATGATGTTTAGACATTTTAGGAAGAAGGTGGTGGTAAATCCAAGCAAGCATATCTCTAGTACCGAGTCTGGGCAAGCATATTCGGGTATCCTTGGAGATGAGTCTTGTTCATGCTGAATGAAGAAGCTTTATTCTAAACCGAGTATTTACATTTCGTCATTTCTTATGCTAATCTAATATTGTTATTATCTGTGCATTGCAGGCCACGTTAAAGATGAAACCAAAGCAATTAAATACTTTGTCTAATATGATTGATGACTGATAGGGACACACAACTCAAAACACAGCTCTAGCTTAGCTGGTTATACAATGTGAGTCCTGAAAACTTATTCTTCTTTTTTTTATATTTTATTTTGCTTATGTAGATATAATAAATCTCCTTCCTTGTGTCTGTCCCATATGCACTCTCGTTTGAATCAATTTTGTTCCTCTGTAAACTTGCTTGACCAATTTATCCTACAATCTCAGGGGAATTTGATTTGTGTTGTCTTCTGTAAAACCAAGGCTTGAATTTTGTATATAACTATATATATGTTTCTGATGGCCAGAATGAAGATGAAATTTGTCATCTCGTCGCCAGTCCTTTTCACATAGTTAGGGTCCTTAACATTCTTGGGTAGGCAAGATTCTTAATTTTATTTTATGCTCCCTCCCCTCGGGGCCATACTAGCAAGCACATTAAGTGACTGTGACTCATTGTGCTCCAGTTCCGTTCCCACCGATAAATACCATTGTTTTATTGGTCATTAATTAGGAAGCAAAATTATATTTTGAGTAACACTAACACATGAGGATGAATTCAGAAACAGATGGACTCATCCATGACTTGTATGCATGTGTTTCTGTCACCACATATATGCCAAGTTCAACTTACACTAAAATATAATTTAAACAAACTGAATTTGGTTTTATTGGATTAATTAACATGTTTTTGATTTAGTGACCTGTATAATTAATTAATATGCCAAATACATTAAACTCGTCCATTAAGCATGCATGCATGCCTAGGGGTACTTGGATAACTGATGGATGTAACAATAGTGATCCAAAATCAAACAGAGAATTCAATGCCACGTAAAGACAACTCTCTAAATATATACTATCCATCCATATATTGATTGTATTGGATTAGACTTCCCCAAAAATCTCCTCTCCATGATATTAACCTATATGGAGTGGACTAAAGAGGGTGGACCATAATTTAGCTATAGCAATTCCAACCTCTGAACCCAATTCTTTTGTCATACTCATACTGCACTCCTGTTGTTTCTAAAGTTTTCTTTCTTTCTTTCATGCATGCAAATTGTTTCTTGCACTGATTTATTGTCTTCTGTGGAACAGCTGTAGCAATTCAGCCCCGTCGCTCTTTCTTGTAAGCAGACCAAGCATCTTCATTTGCAGCAGTTGTTGCTTATTCTCTGCTTCCCATCCCCCAAGTTTAAGAGCAGCAGAATGGAAAGAATGTCGGGCAAGTTTATATTTCAAAACCTTAAAAGGAAGGCAATTTGTAGACAAATATATCATATACGATCTCACTCGAGTATGTAATAAGCTGAATGTTACTGTGAACATCCATATTGTTCACAATTAATATAACAATTGCATTCGTAAACAGATATGATCACATCAATTCTGATGTCGAGAGCATTGTGATACTTCAGAAAGCAGGCACAAATAGAACAACAGAGCATGAGACATGAAGCAGTATAAAAAAGTCATGCAAATACTGAACACATGAACCAAAACCCACGAAGCTCGCCGTCGGTGTGTCCAATTTGGCAGTGAGACCAGACTAGTGGAGTAGCATGAGAGACAAGCAGAATAAGAGGAGTCCCTAGGAATGGTTGATTTGGGGTTTTGTGGCAGTGGAGAGGGTGAAGATGGGGGAAGTGGCGCAGACCCTTGCCCCAATTGCCCCGCCGAGAACTCTGGTTTTTTCCTTGGAAGAGAAGCCCATTAACGGCCACAAGGCGAAATTTCGAGCGGAGGGTCGAGGATTTCTCCGTCTGCGGTCACAATTACTTTAGGTACCACTTTGCACATTATTAATTTCAAGCATACATCACATGCACAATATATTTATCACATACATATCTACCCATGCATCACACACAAATATGATTAGAACATGGACTAATATGGGATCGTTTCTAGCCGCAAGGACTGATTTGGTCAAGGTCTGACACTCACTAGCATTGTCCCGTAAGTCTTGAAGATCTCCAAGATTTTGGTCATGTTAAGGATGCTCAAGTGAATCCGCCTACTAGAAAAATGTGACTTTCGTGCGCCATAACTGGAGCTACATATCTCCAAATGCTTTGGTTCTTCCTATAGAGTAATTCTAATTGTCCTTTACACCTTTGAAGTTTTGCACCAAAAACAGTTCGAACCACAAGACCTTTTGAAGTAAAACATTTTACTGGACAGTGACAACACGGTCCAATCCCCCAATGGTACGCTCCAACCGCACTAACGGTAAGTAAAAAACCGGTCGAAATAAAAAGAGAAGTTTACAACCCCAAAATATTGATCCCACAGAGAAAGTAGATCTGTGCTATGGTCGTTAGGTATGGAGTGAATGTTTTCGGGTTTGGACACAATGTAATGAAAAGAGTTTTGTAACCAAATTGATTTCACTTAGGCATGCAAATATTAAACTGATTCAAACTGATAACACTTCACAAATTATCACAAATGATTAGGGTAAATTGAATTTTCCAGTGATTACTCATGAAGTGATGATAAAGTCACTTACCAATTGGACAAGTAGATTTAAGTTATGGAAATTAAGGTATTCGGACTTTCAAGTTTAGCCGAACATAAACTTTTGCGAATCCATGAAAGTTAGTAAATAATTTACCCGCATCTAACCCGTACCGATTAGAGTTTCGGATAACCACATTTACCTTTTAAAAACCTTCAAGAAAATCCCTAACTTTCGAGTTGGGACTCTTTAGCTATAAATCATGCCCATCCTCCCAAAAGGAAAGATGTAAGCCCGACTCTTCACCCATGCTTAACAATTATCAATTAATTGCAAGACATGAGTGAGAACCTTAATCATAACACTAACCCCATAGGTTCATGACCTAATCATGAGTTCATTCACAATCCCTTTAAATCCAACCCCAATCCTAGAACCTAGCGACTCATGGTCATGTAACTACTCATCTCTATCCCAATCATCATCAAATCAATCAATCTCAACACAATCACCAAAAACACTTCAATCATAACAATCTCTAAATTGACAATCTCACCAATTCTATCAAACAACCCTAGATTAACAATCCCACTAATCATTTAGTGTACAATCAACAAGTAAAACCCAAAGCAATCAATTGCTTGTTCTCAAATCAACATTCAACAATACTAAGAACAATAGATGGATTAGATATGAGAAAACTTTGAATCTAGAATTGAAATTGAGAATTAAGTAGCTTACAATCCCTAAGGTAGTTATTACACAAGCTCTTGTGGTCCTAACTCCTCCTCCCTCTCCAAGTTATGAAGATCTTCAACTTCTCTCTCTTCAACCTTGGAGGTTCTCTCTCTGGATTAGAATTGTAGAGAAATTATGGGAAAGCTATTTTGGTCTCTCTTCTACAATCCTTAAATACCATCTCACACTCACCAAGGGGTTTGAAGACTTTTCATATGAAATATGGAAATCTGGAGCTTATGCGCAAGTCAAGACAACAGAGTCACGACAGGGTGTCGGAGACAACTATGTGGTAGTAACGCCTAGGTGTCATTGGTCGCTGTCGTGACTCTATGACGGTCTAATCTTCTTGCCACGTCATCCAACGACAGGTGAGGTCACGACAGGGTATCGTGACTCTCACTGTCGTGACTTGCCTTAACGCCTCACGATGCCTCCACTTCTTAGGTTTGCACCTTACGAATCTGTCAATCGTGGTTAATTAGGTTATTATCTTAGGCCCATTGTGTCAATCAGGGTTAATTATGTTATTGTCTTAGGCCCATTGTGTCAATCAGGGTTAATTATGTTATTGTCTTAGGCTCATTATGGTTTAGGTTTGAGTATTAGGGTTTGTTTCTTAGTTTGGTTTATATTCTTATTATTCCCTATAAAAAGGAATCTCCTCTATTGTAATTCAGAATCAGGACAATAAAGTATTCATCAATAAATCTGGAGATTGACATGGTATTAAAGCCTTCATAATTTTTTTCCGATCTTGGTTCAACCTTCGAGCGAGTGTTGCTTTGCCCACTCGTTAATTATGTTTTAGCGGGCGGGCGAGGCATTATAAATCCGTAATCCACGCATCTGTGCCGCCATCAACGCCATCATCCGCACGCGTCCGCCATCCGTTGTTATCTATCTTCATCCGCTATTATCGGTCGTCATCCGTCTGTCATCCATTGGATAGGGATGTAACCTTGACTTTTGAAAATTATTGGATAATAATTTTTGGTTTTTAGGGACTTTGGGTTGGAGTTGCCCTTAGAGCAACTCCAACCCAAGGCCCCGAAAACCCCAAAACAATACCAATTATAAGGGAAAGTCAATGTTATATCCTCATTTAACTCCAACTCAAATCTCTAAAAATGTCTCTAATTCTCACATTATTTTCAATAATAAAATGATTTTAGATAATTTATAATAGATAAATTATTTAAATTTCTAAACAAATTATTTTTAAGTAGACTACAATTCATTTATTTATTTCATGGATAATATCACGTAGGTACACCTAAAGTATTTTTTTAACTCTGTAGGTTACTTAAATGAAAAAAATTTATCTATATTAGAAACTCAGTTACGGAAAATATGAAATGATGATTTTTCCCTCCTCTGTTTTTAAAAATTTTAAATTGTGCTTCAATTTAAACCTAGCCGGAATTGAACCGATCTAATTAGTTGATCCCTGGTTCAATCTGGTCTAGCCAAATGAGCCTGACCAAGTCAAAATGTTTGACCAGAATCCATCACCAAGCAGGTGTGTCGAGACCATCACTTCTTTCGTCGCCGACCTCGTCTCTGGC
This sequence comes from Geranium brycei, assembly GCA_036897365.1. Classification (NCBI taxonomy): domain Eukaryota; kingdom Viridiplantae; phylum Streptophyta; class Magnoliopsida; order Geraniales; family Geraniaceae; genus Geranium; species Geranium brycei. The sequence continues at coordinate 514 of JAYMTP010007175.1, read as the reverse complement.
GCCGGAGAACAACCCCCAGCGGCTGGTCCTCCATCCACACGCTCGTCGTGGTCTGCAACGGCTCGACCGCATAATATATATATCATTTAAACTTTACAATCAATTTTCAAGCGAATAAGACCACATGAATAAGAGTAAGGTAAGAGATATGACAATCTGCAATTACAATCCTTCAATTTATGTCATTCAAATTAAAATTTTCAATGCAAACAAAGAAACCTACAACACTTGCAAGTGACGTGTTTTACAGATTACCTAACAAGATATTTGCTTTAAGTTCACACCATTTTTTGAGGTTAATTACACTTTGTTACAGTTAAAGTGACGTGTTTTACACTTTACTATAACTATAATAAAAAGTTCAAAATCAAGGCGGTTAATTACGTTTTTTACACTTTACTCATTTCAGTCCAAATTTTAACGGAATTTTCTTTTTTTAATGTAAAAAGTAAAAAATATCCTTTATTCACCATCAAAATTTCAAAATAATGACATTCGGTTGATGCGGGCCCGA
>JAYMTP010007174.1:0-11289 GCA_036897365.1 Geranium brycei | reverse complement strand
CCCGAGACCGAGAGAAGAGAGAGTGCGTGCGTGGGTAGGACAACTCACACACATGTGTGTGGAGGAGGAGTGATGCACGTGGCTTCACCATGGCCGTTGATTGATCATATAAGTGTGAAATCAACGGCTGGTATTCAAATTATACATATACCGGTCGGTTCCGGTTTAACCGCGGTTATTGAACTCAATAACCGGTAACCGGACCAGTTCTGTCCGGTTATTGAAAATTATAACCGAATTGGATGCAATTTTTTCCGGTTCCGGTTTCTATCGGTCCGGTTGTGTCCAGTTTCGGTCGGTTTGTCGGTTATCGGGTAATTGTGCCCACCCCTAGGTTTGATAATGTATTCTTAAATAAAATCTCCAGTAGAATTGAACATTTAATTAGACATTTAAATTTTGTCAGACATGAGGGACTAAATTGTTCAAATATAAATAAGTGCACTATTTGTATACTATGATTTTATTTTTGTAATTATAATAAATAAATTATGCTTAGACCAATTTCAATTGTTAAACATTCATACATAAGTAGGTGTTAGAATTTGGTTGCATATAGATTAAATAATTATAGAAGCCTTGGTTTCTGACGGGTGGTCACTAGCTCTCGTTCAAACCTATATAGGTACACTTGTCAATGAATAATGAGGAAAGAAAATCAAATAATATTTAATGAACAGCCGCAAACCACGAAAATGGACTTTAACATTCTTTTACCGTCGAAGAGTTTATAACCTGACAAAGACGTCTTGCAAGTTTGACTTTTCATTTTTATTGTGCATTGCTCCTATGATTATCACCAAAGTAAATATCTCAAGAAAAGTCACCAGGAAAATAAGTTTGAGAGATAATTACAACTTATTAGCCGAAGCATTTTTACAAATTATAATATTTATTTTTAAAAAATTATTTGAACTTACTTAATTACATTTATTTTACAAAACAAAAATACCCCTGATTATTATCAAATTTGTAAAATGATGTCATTTCACTCTCTTCGGCTCATTATTTTTTAGTTTTTTTACTCTCTAAATATTTGAGTCCTCTCTCCTTTTAAGTTTAGGAACTTTCAAATCACTCATTTTTCTAACTTTTTCTCTCTTCTCTACTTGCATTCTTTTTCAGATTACAACATATTTATCTATCTCATCATGTTCATTATTTAACCATTTTCATATTAATGGTTCATCTCATTATCACTAATTCAAGCAAATAAAAATTGTTTATGCAAATCTGATCGCAAACCCCTAAATTTCATAGCAGAGGAATTGTTTCGCAAATCTTCCTCTTGCGATATTAATCGATTGTTATTGCTGACCCCAGTCCGCGACGCGACTTAGGAGTCAAGATTGGAATAGCAATTTGAGGCTCATCACGATTCTCTGATATTTGATTCCTTGATATTCAGTCAGATCGACGATCAGCGTACAGAGAACGCACAAATCCTCGACGGAAAAAGCACAGGCCTCAACAGAGAAATTTCTAGGCCCCTTTTTGATTCGTCCAAAAATTAATCGCAAAGTTCCTCGCCGGAAAAATGGAGATCTGGAGAAATCTCTGACCTCAAGGTCCATCTTCGAGCACACGAAGGCCGTACCGCTCGCCAACACCAAATCGTTACCATCGCCGGAGAAGGCCTCTAGTTTGGCACTGGAAATCGCCCACTCACTAGTTCTGGGCGGGAGTCGTCGTCACGGTGGAGCTGGTCATGCTCTCATACGCACTGCTGCTTCCATCCATTTTTTAGTAATTACTTTAACAAATCAAGAGATACATTGAGAGAAAAACATAAAGACATATATTGGTTGACTTGCTTTGATGGAATTGTGAGAAGGTCACATAGAAGGCTGGTTAAGTCCACATTTTTTATATTATAATTTCTTAAATTACGAATCTTTTTTATTGAAAGAAAAAAGAAAAAAAGAAGGGTAAAGAACAGTAAGCCACACCCAACAATACCTAAAAGACAGAAAGCCACTCCATGTTTGAAAGTAGACACCTAGCTACACTTAGCACCGACTGTTAATATTTTGGATGGAATCTGTTAATTTTGAACTGAAAAGACGACAATACCCTTGGTCTTACTTCAAATTTTCAAACATGCCACTCATGTTTGTAAAATTTTGGATGAAATATGTTAACAGTAACGAGAATGACTTTGGTCAGACTTCAAATTTTCAAAATCACGCCATTGTGAGGATTTTGGTTGTTTCTCCGATGACCATGGCTCAAGCTCCGACCGACTTCTCCGGTCGGTCTCGCCGTCCTTGCTGCTGACCGGAGACTCGCTGTGATCGTCGCTGGATCCAATCAATTACAAAAAAAAATCCAAAATTGACCAAAACGGGAAGGGACGCTTGAAAAACCTGTTCGGCGTGGAATTGGAGCTACGACTCGCCGGAGAATACTTGTTCGAGAACAAGTAGTGTTGGGGAGACAGAAAAATCGATTGTGCATTAAAATTTTATCGGTGTGGTTGGTAGTCAAAAATGAAACAACCATATAGGGATTCTCATGAATAGGAAGTAGTGATTATGAGGTAGGCATGTTTGATAAAAGAGGTGAAGTTGTTCGTTGCCATCATCGAGACGAGTCGGCCCACCGCGAATCCTCCGCCGTAAGACGTTGCCATTGACTAGAGAAGCAATTCCTACTTGTTGTACACTAAATTAAGAGCTCATATTAGTTGGTGTCAAGTGTTTATTCATCATAGCAAGTAAAAATAAATAAAAACTGGACTCGCAATAACATTTTCCCGAAGAAGTTTACACAAGATAGGTAAGTTTGTTAATAAACAAACTCAAACATGATTAAACAGTGAAGAAAGAACATAATATGATTACAGAGCCATTAAACAATTCACAACTGTTACAGTAAAAAAGAAGTGGTTAAGGCTATAATCTCGTGATCTTGTTGCCATGCAAGCTCACCCATGCCTCAATCCCTTCCCTGTCCCTCGAGTCCAAAAATATAACGTATCCATCTAAAGGTATGTGTTGGCTGATGACCCAAGTTGATCCTACACCAGCTTGAAAAATGACAAGCATAATCAACCTCTTCCATGGACTCACCTGCTTTCCTCGCCTCTCTCCAAGCCTTCCTAGCCACCAAGAACATATCCTCATAATCCCCACAAGCCTGAACCGATGATTTGGCACATTCAAGCGAGCAACAACTGACCAGCACAAGTTGCCAAGGGAATTGTCCGGGATGGAGAGATTCGTACCCTTTTTTCTTGCGTTGAAGACATGAGATACCACAGATGATCTCAACCGCCCGTGTTTAGCTGCATCCATCTTTATCAGAATCCGCCATATCAATGCCGTCACTACCTGCACCCGCGAAGCCTCTGCCCCTGACCCGAGCCTACCGTTGGCCAATTTCAGTCTTGACAATGATTTTCCATTGTGACAATATCAAGACTGGGACCCCCGCGAGGAGGACCAAACTGCCCTGGTGCAGCCATGTCGTCCCTCGGGGGGAACATTGAAGAAGCTGTGACGAATTTCGGAGGAACAGACGTGCTGCTGCTGGCTGATGATTTGCATGCAGCAGCCCATGTATTGCAAAAGTAGGTGATGCTATGCATATCAGCCACAATATGAGAGACTCTGAGGCCGATCGCTATGCCACCGCACTCAAACAGGCTCGCCTGGACGAACAATAAGGGTGTGGATGGAGAGTGCTTCATGGGAGGGGGAGCAAACCGAGACGTCAACCGGTTGCTGAAGCAGAAGATTTGCGAGAGAGCCATCAACTTGAGCTTCAGAGAACTCCACACCTTGGTCGTTGCACTCAATCGAGAAGCTTTCTTCCATGCATCTGCCTGCCAGCGGGTAAAACACCCGCAAGGTCTCGGCCAATGATTTCTCTAACATCTGCAGACGTTGTGCTTTGTTCGATTTCTTGATGTTGCTGCTTTCAGAATGATAATGAAAGATGAAGGAGAAGTACATTGGAGCAGAAAGTTGATCAAGGGAAGATAGCTTCATATTGGGAGGATGGTCGTGGTTAGGAGAAGGGGTTATCATTTTCCTGGACACAACTTTAATCTCAATGTTCATCTTTAGCTACTCGATCGTGTTTATCAACAACCTTATATCAACCATTCAAATTTATAGGAAAAGTGAATACAACACCAAAAGGGTCCCAACTCAAAATTAAATGAAAGTAACTAGATTTGGAATTGCTGATAAAAAAAACTAGATTTGGAATCAACACAAATTGGATGGTAGGTAGTTAGGCAAGTCCCCCCAACATTGGTTTTTGAACTTTGCATTTTCGTTATAAATACCCTTTATTGTCGATAAAAAAACACTGGAGAAAAAAAATATGTAAGAGGATTTAGACATTTAATAAATTTTAATTTTATTAATTATGATAATACAACAAAGAGCTTGCCGTAACAAAATTATACATTTTGAAGTTCATCGAATTGACATGATAATATGCCCTATTATGGTCCGTAATTTCTCTTAACTTATATATGTTCACATGACTATGGTCTGGGGAGAAAAAAACTCAAAAAGAAAATACAATTAATATAGTTAATTCAAATTGCAAAGGGTACTTTCGGTAAACCATGCGCTTTAAATTTCCCCCCGGATTTAAACTATTGGTACAAAGATTCAACCACACGACTTTATAATTTTTCAATTACACGATCATATCTTCTAAGAATTCTAATTCTAAAATAACACACGCAAATCACGATTCAAATCAATGGAAACTCAATTCACAACTACCGAAATTCATGATCGGAACGGATCAAGTTCGTGTTTTTTAATTAAATTCAAAATATGCATTGGAAACTCTATCTGAAGTCGTAAATCATTGATATTAATATGATTGTTTTTGTAGAAGAACGGTCGCTTGCAATCCTCAATCGCATACCTTTCGATGGAAACAACAAATAACAATTATGAGACATATATTTATTGATTATTAGATATGTTTGTACAATATGTAATAACGTTTAAAACATAGAGTTAATTTTGCTGAACTCATTTACGTGTATTTATAGTGGATACAGTTCAATGGCAAACAAATTGGGTGCTTGACCTTGGCAATAACGAGGAATTGAATAACTAATATCACGGTAAGTGTATAGTCATTACATGTATTTCCATTGTTCATTTTCGTATTTGCATTGAGTTATAGGTTGTCTGATTAGTGTAATTACTTGTCTACTTACTAGAAATACTTATGTAATTTATGGTAATACATAGGTGATTTGTGAAAATACGGAAACATCGGGTAAAACTATAAAGGTTGTTCAGATTGTAACAAGGGTTGATAACATAATGAGGGGGAGAGTCGGGTGTAATGAGAGTTCGGTCTGATTATGACAATCTATCGATTGTAATAATCACTTCTAACCCTCATTACACTCAATTTGAACTATTGTAACGAAGGACCAGGATAATTATGACAACATGAAAATGTGACTAAACCCTTAGGTTAAAAGAGTAACAATAGTTGATACTATAACGAGGGGAAAACTGGGTATAACAAGGGTTCGGCCTAATTATTACAATCAAACGGTTGTCATAACTCATAATCACTCCAGACCCTCGTTACACCCGGTTTCGACTATTGTAACGAGTGACTGGGGTGATTAAGACAACCTAAATGGGTGACTCCCGCATACCTCTCGCAAACTCCACGAAAGCTGGATTCATCGAGATATGTGCGATGTACTTGTTAGAAAGGTTCATCCAACGCGGGTCTGGAAGCCTCCGAGAACGCTCCACGATCTTGTTGTCGTTGATCAGATGCCCATAAGCTTATCCAAGATAATTCTCCTCAGGCCCGACTCAAGCATAAAGCAAGGAAAACACTTGCTTTAGGCCCACTCTTAAAATAGACCCAATGTACTAATAAATAAGGCCCACTTTTATAAAAAAAGAGGCCCAAAATCAGTTTTGTTAACTTTCAAAATAAAGGATCAACTTTCTCAATCTGCACTCTGCATCTCCAATTTCGACTCGTCCTTTCATGTTCCCAATTCTCAAATCCATGTCGTTCTCTCTTCTCTATTACCAAATGTCCTTTTTTCATTTAAGATTGAATATTAATCATCGGTGACTCATCGATATGGAAAATCAATGAATGAGTCATAATTGATTGTTGAAACACATGCATGCCGGATCTATAAATTCAACAATCCGGATCAAAGAACATCAAGTTCTTGTCGTACTCAATTCCAATTTTAGGTCAGTTCTTTGTTATTGAAGTAATTTTTCAATTTTTAATATATGCTTACTATTTAGATACTGATCTTTATTTAGATACTCATCTTTGTTGTGCAGTTTGTTTTTCAACTTTCTTGTATTCTTTGTTTGAGATTGTTATTAAAAATTTTAGATGCTTAAGTTTTGGTAATTGGTACTCAATATCTTTTTAATTTTTATTCACTATTTGCTAATTGATGATAATTAAAGATACTGATTTTGTTTTGTTTTGTGCCCATAGTTATTCTCTCAATGGTTCTAATTTTCTAATTGTTATTTGGTATTTTTATAATTGTTGCTAATCACATATACGGAAATTTTATTTAATTGTTATTCAATTATCTTCAGTTCCTAATTTGCTTGCAGCTTACTGATATTTTGCTAATTTGGTGCTAATTTTCTTATGTTTTTATTCTGTATTTTGATATTTTATCAACAGATTAGTAGAGGCCTTATGTCTTGTGAAGAAGGATATAAGTTATTTGTATGCAACCCATACAAGGAATATTGGACACAAGCAAATATCGACCTCAAATCGAAACATGTAGAAATTAGAAATGTGTTATACATATATGATATGTCATGTAAATTATATTGTGTAAGTAGTTGTATTTCAATACATGTAATGCTAATACTTAAATTGAATGGTTAAAATTCATTGTGTTCATTATTTAGTGTATCTTTTAGTAATTAATAAAATTAGCGGAGTACTTAGTATCTTTTTGCTTCCTACTTAAAAGTTTTAGTAAGTTTCATCAATAAAATCTCTCTTTTCCCAAAGCAAAATAAAAATAAAAATTAGTATCTTCTTATTTACAACAAATAAAAGGCCCATTTTCTAACTTTTGCTTTAGGCCTCAACAAAGGTTGAGCCGGCCTTGATTCTCCTCCGGATATCTGATATCGTGATCCTAGAGAGATTGGGGGAAAATTGTGCGATGAGGATGAGATCGTTGTTGCCTACAGAACCCATCTTGGAGTAAAAGGGGATGGAGAGCGACTCGTCGGAGCTAAAGACTTGTCAACCATCTTTTAGATTTGGCTCGCCAAAGATCTGTCGACGCATGCACATATCATAGAGCTGAAATTTTAAATCGCCATAGCTCAATTTGAATTTCCCTATTTTCATCGCCAACCCAAAATTGCCAAATTGACTCCGACGAACCTATCGGAACATAAGAACTCGTCAAGGTAGAGATGGAGCACATAAACTTTAATGGAGGTTGAGGCTTAATTGGAGAAGATGGACATATTTAATATTTTAGAAAAATAAAAAATTTCGTCTAAAACTTAACAGTGTTAAAGGAAGGTATGAACAACATATTGCTTAAAATAGTTTTTGGGTTTTCATGTGTTTGAACATGTATTCTTAAAAGAAATCTCCCATAGAACGAATTAAACATTAGACATTTAAATTTTGTTAGACGTGAGAGACTAAATTGTTCAAATATAAATAAGTGCAGTATTTGTGCGTACTTTTCCCTAGAATTTTCTTACACATACATTGAGTGATTAATGATTATCGAAGTTTTGGTTTATAACCGGGGGTCACTTGCTCTCGTCCAAACCTACATCACTGCACTTGTCAACGGATAAGGAGGAAAAGAAATTAAATACTATAATTAATGCACAGCCCACAAACCACGAAAATGGACTTCAATTTTCTTTTACCATAGATGTTGCAAGTTGACTTTTTTTATTGTTATTAATTAATTGTGTACTCCTACAACTGTAGTCAAGTAACTATCTCAAATCAAGTCTGCAAGAAAATATATATTTTTAAAAAAAATTACAATATCATCCGTATTTATCCATTTCCACCCGATACCGTATCTTAAGCTCGAACTCTTGACAGCTTCATGTCAAGAAACGAATAGTTAAACCATCAGATTAGGCTTAATTGATCGGTTTTAATACATCAATTGATTAGTGAGAGTTTTGCTATACATCGATTTGTATAAAATAATGACATCTATATAAATATATCTATATTTACTTAATTTTCTTTTCCATGTTTTGGGCAGCAGCGAAAATAGAAAAGGTCAAAAGAGACTTTTAACTAAAAATGAGTTTTAAACTCATTTAAGTAGTTCGTTATAACACTTATCTAACATAGATAATTTTGTAGCCAAAAGAAAAAGCATGTGACCAATACATAAGGCCTAAGGGAGTACTTTTTTAAATAACGGATATACCATAAAAATAAAAAAATAAAAAAAGGAAAAACAAAAGAAAAAAAATTGTGGTCTTCTTATCTCTGCTCACTCTTGCGTCTTTCTTTCATGAATTGAGTTCCTCTCATTTCGTCAAACCTCGACCCTCTTTTTGTTTTCTCCGGTAAGCCAAAATGATTAGTAGAGTATGTATGAAGGATAGACAACCTAATGTTAGACATATAAAGGGTACTTCAATCAGTAAACCCATGGGAAAAGCTCAAATTAAGATTCATCGTGTATCTATTCTAGGGCTTTGGTTTGTTCTTGTGGACTCCCACCAGGTCATTCCAAACTTTTGAGAATCTATCCAACAATGTTTTGACATCACAAGAGTCTAAAAAATCTCTCTGAAAACATCCGGTACACAAACTATTTACAGTGTGTGAGCTAGGACATTCATAAGGGAAAGAATCGGACTAATTAATCTATTTGATATGACGGGTGTCAACTGCCATGCCCATGGGCGTCGACCGAAGTTTGGCTCAAAGTCTGGATCAATGTCGGGACCTATGGGTTTGGAATTAATTATTCATCAATGTCGGCTGTTCCTGACGAGGTGTTGGTCTTCATCCTTAGCTAACGCGTGTAAGCTCTTTTGCCAATGGAAGCCGGTTTCAATTGACGTTTTCTCTTTGTGTTGATTTTGCCCCCTTGTGATATTCGGGGCTTCATCGAAAGCCTTTTATTACTAAGCAATCAGTATATTGCCGTGTGCGTCGGGATCTATTTCCCGGTCGAGTCAGTTTTTTACGACGCTGTCGGAGATATTTAAGTATCTAGTGGCTCTAGTTGAAGTGTTTGGAGTCGTGCCTTGAACCAGGAGGGAGAGAAGGCCCAATGAACTCAGATGAGAGTTCGTTAGCCACACATGGGCAGATTTTTGTGAAAAATCTACAGGGTCTAATAGATAAAAGCTTTTATTTGCGAAGGTTTTTCTAATGATGGTTATACTTAGTTTCTTTAAAAATTCGGAACCTTACAGATAATTATTGTGTGGAACGTAGCAGTCTTGAAATGTAGGGGGTGCTCAAACACGATTAATTGGAACCGCTGCCCTAAATAAAAAAAATTGAACCGGTATGGTTCGATTTTCAAATTCTGAAACTGAAGCCGGACGAGAATTGGTGGGAAACCGGTTATTTGGTTTACCATGAAATCGAAATGAATTTTCAGTTTAACTGAACTCAGTTCACAGGCGAAAAGTCGACGACAAAAATGTACCGCGCCCTTCCGCTCATCCAGCAGTGTACCAGTCTCAAGTAATATGGTAGTAAGGATTACGACCCAAATTATCGTACCCAAGGGATAACGAGGACTCTGATCACTCAAGTTAAATTCCTTGACTAAACTCAGCTAATCGATAGTTTGAAAAGATGATAGAAGTACGTATGTAAAATGAACAAACGAGAGTAGGCAAAGCAATCTAGGGGGTGATTCAAGGTATTGAATTCATATAATGGTTTAGAGGCAAGACGAAAGTAAAATCATGCATATCAACGATGTTCTTAAACTCATGGCGACAATGAGAATCCCAAAAGAATCTAAAACTCCCTCCCGGGTAAAGAAAGGTCTAAGAACAGTTTAAGGCAACCAAGCTATCCCTAGTCATGATTTAACCAAACTGAAAAGCATTAAACTCCGTGAGTTCTTCTAACTTTCGGTTTTGGGAACCTATAGCTATTGTAATTGTGTTAACTCCACAATCCCTAGAAAAAAATTTAAATCAGACATTTAGCGAAAAAATCCATTTACAAGCTTGTTTCACAACAAAAACCAATAAACTCGATCATACATCAAGCAATTAAGGAGATGCAACATTAAGTGAAGAACAATAAAAACACTCTGCACGGAGCTATATACACAATTTACAATAAAAATGCCTCTAACCTTCAAGCCCTAAATCAACAATATTCTAGCACGTCATGAATAAGATAATTTGAAATAATGCAAATTACTCATCACGAACAACTAGAATCATTCATTTATCAAAGGAAAATGAAGAAAAATACATCAATTCAATTCATTGATTCAAAGACAAAGTACATGAGAATCCTAAAGAGAAGGAAAGGAAAAGGTAAAACTCGTTCAAGTGTTCAACACATGAATCCGACCTTCTCCAATCTTCCTCTCGTCTTGATTTTGCCTTCTACTCGTTGAATCTCTTCTAGCAAGACTTCATCTCTCTCTCATTTTCGTGCTCCTTTCTCTCAAATGTGTGTAAAATTAGTTTCCCTTATCATAAATGAGCTGGGACCCTTTATAGTGTGATTTTTCGCCGCGATCACGGGCCTGTGGTCAATCGTGCTTCGAAAAGTTTGGACACTCCTCGCCCACGTCTTTACCCGATCTGAAGTGTAGTTGTTGGGGATCGAAGGTTCCATATCAGAATCATGCACAACGGAATAAAAACAACATAACTCCGGTCCCGGCCACTAGATCTATTGCTAAACTAGATTTAATCATTCAATAGGTTATTCAGATTATACCTTTGTAGATATGGATTCGTTTCTTATCAAATCAGCAATAGAGACGTCACCCGCCCTCTACTGGTATCCACACGGATGCGCCTTACTTCGAAGCTCAGACGGAATTGACCTGCTAGAATCAAAACCCTCATCTCTCTGTGAGTTTTGGTGGAAAAACTAATATCGCGTTGCAGCGTTACCTCTTCTGGAAAGATGCGATGTTTATAAAGGTTTAGGATTTGGTTTAATATTTTCGAAAATTCGTTTCCGGAAATCTATTTTGTGTCGATCCGCCACGGACCCCGCCACGGGGCCGTGGCCAATCTTTGTCGCACCGTGGCCCCTGTTCCAGGGCGCCACGGCCCACGGCCAATT
>JAYMTP010007173.1:0-11291 GCA_036897365.1 Geranium brycei | reverse complement strand
TCTCTATTTGTAGAGAAAAATTAGGGTTGGGTGCAACCTTCCTAATCCACCATGGAATAGGAAGGTGGCACCACAAGGACACCTTGCCGACAAGGACACCTTTCGATACCAAGGAAGAAAAGGTCTTTTATATAAATAGCTATTATTTTTTTATATATGTTATATATTACATAATGTCTTCCTAATCAGTATAATTTGTATGTTGTAGTTACTCTCTAAAGAGATGACGAAGGTGCGAGAGAAAAAAAAGATTAATCGTACCTCTGGTCCTAAGACTTTCCTCTCATGTGCGAAGATTCACAAAGATAACAGAAATTTTTTTCTATCATTCAAGCTTATATTGCTGTTTATGAGCAGAAAGATCCTAGTCGTATGCTATTTTCATTTAAATTTCTTACCAATGCATACATTTTAAAACATTAGTTATTATTTTATAATATTTAATTCAATTTTGTTGCTTGTAGCAACAACTTCAAGTGGAGAGTAAGGAACAAAAAGTGACATTGAAGTCACAATTGGATGGTTCAGCAGGACTTGTGTTTCATGCTGATTTACAAACTGAGATGAAAATATTGGATAAAGTTATTGGTTCGAGGCATGGGACACGTTTAAGGGGGTCTCGAGCTTACCAATAAGAGACTAAAAACCCAGAAAGTCTTGACATAACAGATGAAGAACGCCATAAGAATGAAGTCTTGACTCTACACCAGCAAATTGAGCGGATGGTAATACAAAATGCAGATCGAGACCAACAGGTTTTCATTATGATGCAACATTTAAAGAGTGTCCCTGGCTTTCTAGGATTTCTTCTACCATCCACTACTCCAAATTGGGGCGAAGAGCTTGATGATGATCAGTCTTCGTGAACCTAAAGTTTTTGCATCTGTTTTTAGCATACAAGTTCCATGTTTTGTTTTTTGAACTTAATGTTCTATGCTTTGTTTCTTCAAATGAACTTGTATGGTTGTATGAACTTATGTAGTGGTAAAAACATGTTTTGGTTTTGTGAAAATTGGTATGCTTCGAGTTATTGTACCATTTATTAATTAGTTATACTCTATTATAAAATAGATTTTTTATTAAGAGCAAAAAAAGGCACAACAGAAAAAAAATTAAATTTGTCAAATAAAACAAAAAACGAATTTTAATAAAATTAAACAGCAAAGCAATTCATTGTATTGTAGAGGCGACCAAGATTTTGCCAACGTAGCTATTAATGGCTATTAGTTTAAGGCCACCAAGATTTGGCCAAAGTGGCTATTAGTTTTAGGCCACCAAGATTTGGCATCGTGGTTGTTCATTTCAGCGACCAAGCCTGGGCCATCGTCACACAACACCACAACGACGAAACCAATCTAGCAGTCGCCATTTGCATTTGACGACCAAGAATTAGCGACTAATAAATATGCGATGACGGCATCGTCACCATAATGATTATCGACTCTTTCCAAGCTGTTCTGGGATGAGATGAAGTGCTTGCCTAATCCCACTTTTTGGCCTTAGTGAAAACACAAAATATAATTAAGAGATAATTGTGCATGGGTACACTCAAAAATATTTGACTTATTAAATATGTCATTTAACTTCTTTTTCTCAATTTCACAAGTTACCTAAAGTCTTTTTGTCCAATTTTTTTTTTAATTTTGGAAATGACTAAAATACCCTTCTAAATATATTTCATGTTGAAATGACTAAAACGCCATTGTTTTGACATCAAAATATAAAATTATTGCCATTCAAATTTTCATTCAATTTGATTGAGGCATTTCTAATTCTACAAACAACTATGCGAGATATGCAAATTGAATGAGATCAACTCGAAATGAAAATTTTAAATTAAGGAGTTAAACTCATATTCAATAATCAAAGAGAATAAAAAAAATGAATGTGCCGAGTTCCATAAAATCCCCATTCCAGATAATTCTGAAAAGTACCCTCCCATCTTCAACGTGCACCACCATGGACGAGAGTTCCATAAAATCCCAATTAAATCCAAATCCCATTAGCAACCCTCAAAATCCCAATTCCAAATTCCATAAGAAACCCTCAAAATCCCAATTCCATTTATTTATAAATTTTCAAGGTTTTGAACTCTAAGATTTGGGTTGAGCCTTGTCTTGCCCACTGGCCTCATGGGCTTTTTTTCCTAACATTCATTATACGTGAAAAGTAAGAGTACGTGGGCTTTTCTAAGATCTGATCATGCTTGACCTATAAAATGTCTGTTTAGATTGAACCAAAAGCATACATTGAACACAAATCCGAATGGACTTCAATGTATTTTATTTATTGCCACTCATAACCATATTCTATGGTCAAAACCCACAAATTTGAGTGCTTTACTCAGAAGATAAGCCAAAACAACTTTCATAGAAGTTCCATACAAAGGAATTAACGAAAAAAATACAAGATTAACAACACGGACTCATCAACACGTAACCTTCCTTAAATACATCCCAACTCCTTGATTCAAATTCAAAAGCCCCTATTCAATAAACATGGCAGTTCGAAAACGGTTTAAAATCTGCATTGTTGCGACTGCAATCATATTGGCAGTTACATTTGCTGTTGCTATAACATTGTTCTTCACAGTGTTCAAGCCCAAGCAACCCATCATCACTGCTCACCCAATTGGTCTGGAGAACATAAATTTCAGCTTCACCGACATACCAATAAACGTGACGATAGGGTTCTTTATCACAATCAAGAACCGCAACTATGGGAGCTTCAAGTTCAAGAACACAACAAGCAATGTGGACTACCATGGAGTGACCATTGCTGTGGTCCCAATAGAGCAGCGGTTTGTTCCTGCCCGCAGCGAGATCAATGTCACTACCTCAGCCGATTTAATGGTTAGTAGGTTGATCTCAAACCCGTCTTTCATCGGTGACTTGGTGGCGGGAAGCATAAACATGACATCATCCGCAATTCTACGCGGGCAAGCCGGTTTCCTCAAGATCTTCAAGTTGCATGCCACGGCTTTTAGCACATGTGACATTAGTTTTTTCATTCAGTCTAAGGATGTTTATACTAAATGTAAGTCTAGAATCAAGTTATAGTTCCATTTTGTAGTCTAGAATGAATTGCGTTTGTATAAGGTTCTAAGAGAAAGGAATCACTTTAAGAGATAAGTTCATACCAATTCCCATTGCCTACCTTTATCATAAAAGCATTATTTTTATTAAAAAAAAATTGGAATGATAATGCAGTTACGACCACTGCATCAATTATGTGATTATATAACACAAATTACAAGTAAACTTCTGAATTTACCTAACTTCTCACTTATCCCAGCGGCGTTAAATTTTTGAAAATTCTGTTAACTTTTTTCGAAAAGACAAAAATGCCCTTATATTTGAAAAATTAAAAAATGCCCTTATAATAAAAAACTGATTTTAGTATTAAAAAATATTAAATTTATTAAAAATAAAAAATAAAAAATAAAAAATGATGTTTAAAAACTATTTTTCAGGAAGAAAGTGAACAGTCCTAGCTTGACTACATCTTTGGGCACGCCATTCATCTTGAAGGTCGCACAAAGGTCAAAGAATTCTTTGACGTGTTGGTTCTGGTCCTTATCGGAGAGACCTTTGAATGGTTAATTCTGGATCATGGTAATTATAGTTGGCTTGATTTTGAACTGGTTAGCTTCTATTAGTGGATGCGTAATTCCAGAATGAATACCCAAGAGGGTAGGGTTTGCATAGTTTAACAACGACCTCTCTGGTTCTGGTAACGCCTAAGTAGCATTTCTTCAAGCAAGTTTTTGATTCGCTTTCTTAACCTTCGTCTAGTTGCTTCAAGTTCTGGATCAAAGTGGTCGTGAGATATCGGACCTTAAGTGCATTAAATGAAACTTTAGATGTTAAAACAAAATCTAATTCCTAGGCAACGACGCAAAAAACTTGACGGGCGAAAACACTACGTATAAATTTGTGTGTCTTTTCATCACTATCGGTAGTGTACCGATCACAAGTATTAATGGGACGTATAGATTAACTACCCGAATGTCGTACACAAGGGAATCAGATGTTCTAAGCACCCAAATTATATTCTTGTAACTAATCTCAGTCCAATAAGTTGTGTGAGTGTGTGTTATGCTAAAATAGGAAAGTAAAATAAAAGGGAAATGCAAGGGAGAAGTATGATTTAGGGTATAGGAATCGCATAGTAGTTATCGGGATATAATTAGTTGAGTAAAATGAAAAAGAAGGGTGGTACATGATTGTTCCTAATCTGCCCAATAGTGGTCCTATGATGGGGTACTAAAGGGAATAAACCTAATTTTTGATGGAACTCAGTTTAAGCTAATTTAAGATTTAGGAAGTTCTCTTGAAATGTTCTTTAGTCGTCTCAATAATGGTCCTATGATGGGGTATTAAAGAGAATAGACTATACTTGTGATGGAGTCTAGCGTACGCGAATTTAAGACGTTGAGAACTCTAGTTCAACTGGGGGAGGGAACGAAAAATATCTAATCTACCAAAATATCCTATGATGGGGAAACTAGCGGCTCTAAGACAATTATACAAATTTAGCTTATGATGGAGTCTAGGTCTACGAATTGACTTGATGAAGTTCTTTGAATTCCTTTAACTCTAGTGGTTTTCTAAAGTTATTGCACAAGTATTAACCCTAATTACTTTACAAGTCAATACACGGTCTAGTTAATCTTAATTATGCGTTACACGTTTTAGTTTTGATGGATCTAAACATGCAAAACTAGGGCAAATATCATGCTCGAAAGGAGATAAAGCATTGAAATCAATTAACTAGACACTCCCCAACCGCGTGACTATATATGCATGAATATTAAATTAACACATCCTTTAAACTACTAATTCATTATAAACCTTAAAATAATGGAGTTTAGTTACTCATAGCAATTGAATACATATTTAAGCAATTGATGAACATTCAAAGTAATAGAGAAGAGAGAGAAATTCAACCCGACTGTTGAATTAAACTTCATAAATCTTCATGACTTCGAATACAAATAGATCCTCGAACCTTGCTCCTATGTTATCTCTCCCGTACAAGACGGAAACTCTCTAAAAAAATATAGAAAGTCGTGTTTTAGCTCAAGAGACTCTTAGGATGCTCTCGCCCTCCATACCCTCAAACAAGAATCAGATGGGTATTTATAGGCTAAGATCCATGACATTTCCTATTTTTTAGGGTTTGACGCATTTACCTAATTTGAATCGGTTTCAAAATTCGAGAAAAACTACACGGGGGTCATGTAGTTTCCACACGGGGGCCGTTGTTGGGAAACGCAGGATCTCATACATAGCAGCGGAAGCAAAATACAAAAATTAATTAAACGCGTTCCTAGTAAGGATCTATTGCATGTTTAAGCTTAATCGATGAAAGGGTTAGAATCTATTATTTACCTTTTGTAGATTCGGCTTTACAAAACCTTTGAGACTACACAGGTTCTTCCTGAATCCGGACATGAACCCAAATCCTATTTGAGTGGCCTACGTACCTCGTCTCTACGAGGATCAAAGTCTGCGTAGTTTTCTTGTAGCATCTCCATTGGGATGCGGTCTCTACTAGTATCCACACGAACAAGTCTTGATTGAAGCTTGATGAAGATTAATCTACTAGAATCAATCTTCTCAAATTAGATCTAATTAACGGTTAATTAGATCTGGAGTTTATGGTGGAGTTGCTAATGTTGCGAATATCGCATTAGAGTTTCTTATAAACCGATGCAACATATATATAGGTTTATAGGAGTAGGGATTTTATTCCTAATAAATTTCTACTTAATTATTAATCAACTCAGAATTTCCCATAATTTCGTGCACAATATTTCCCTCTTTCCAATTCCGAATCAGACCTGAAATTGGAATCGGGAAAGGAATATGCGACGTCGCCATGGACCCCGCCATGGGGCCATGGCCAATTAGCCGCCCCATGGCCAACTTGCTTGACCACGGATTTGCCACGGGCCCGTGGCCAAATGTCCACAGTCACGGCTCGTGGTCTATTGGTTGTCCCATGGCCAACCATTTCCACGGGGTCGTGGCCACTTAGGGCAGTCCGTGGCCAACCTTTGGTCACAGACCCGTGGCCCCTTTTGGTCACGTGTCCTATTCTCCACTTGTTCTCCTATTGGGTTCGTAACCCATATTGCTTCGTACTTGCTCTTAGTGTGTGACCCTGCAGGCTCATAAGTCATTGGAGAATGTCCCCAAATCCCCATTTGATCCATTCATCATAGGTGGCCTCTAGTAAGACATTATGATTAACTATTGATCATGATTACCGGTGATTCGACTTAACTTTTTTTCATAATTATCATAATCCCTTTGTCACTAGATATTTTGTATGAACATAAGGCATAGAGACGTCACCCTTATATATTCAAACATGTTTCTTGTTCTCGAGATGACTGAGTATGATAACTCTTTATCGTTTAGTGTGGCCACACATTCTCTCTCAGTCATACTCAGTAAGAGGCCTTAAACAAATATCGTTCCCACTAGATCGTGAGGGATAAATCCCTTGACCGTCATTCGTATCCCTCATATAACCCGTCACATAGCCAATCATACCCTTTTTGTAGCCTGTTACGGACAACGTAGGTGATCATGTCAAACTATGAAAGTTGTCATATAGAAATCCATGAAGACTACAAAATCATTAAGAATTCAATGATATTATGACAACTGAAAATGGTCATGACCGTATCTATGTCACATTGCTCAGGTCGGGTCGTCCAATATCATATCTCTAAATGATATCTACGATCTGACTTTGTAACCCTTCACCTATGATCAGTAGAGCGTGATCATCAGTCATCCTCATACTGGTCGGTTATAAAGCTTTTTAACCAGGGACCTGATATGTATAATTATTTAGCAAAGTGCACTTTTCAATGTGCTATGTCTAAGGTATCTACTATCAGAGACTCCCCTCTGATGACCTTAGACGTAATTAATACTTAACTTATTATCATAACACAATGATAATAAAGGTGTCGCTTTATTGCTAGTAGATGATGTAACATTTACACAGAAATGTTATTAACCTAGGGCATATTTCCTTCAGCTGCGTACTCCCATCTTTTGATATTGTTCAGATCTCTCAAAACCGTTCGTTTTGATATATTATGGGTGTAAATCAGATATCGTATGAAGAAGTTATGCGTTCCAGAAGTTTCAGCATAACTTCATATTTTGTTTTACCGATTTCTGTCAGCTTTCCCCTTTGACTAAGATTTGAGTTTCCTCTTCTTTGTGATCTAGCCACCTTGGCGCCAACTCATCCTTGGTTTTGGGCTTGGGGTTTTGTTTTGAGCTCTTCCTTGGTTTGGTCTTGATGATTGATCTTGGGCTTCATGATAATGGTCATTTTTGGCCTAAAAAGTTGTATTTTTTGCGATAATCTAGAAACACCCGTGAAGTACAAAATGAGATAAAGATAGAACATCTTAATGCCAAATTGGGACGAAAGTAAATCCAAACCTGGTTAAAAAGGGGCTAAATAAGTGGTAAGAAATCCACGTATCAGGAGGTTCCATTAGATAGAGTTTTGAAGAGAGAAAAGCTTGGAGAAGAATGACCACAA
This sequence comes from Geranium brycei, assembly GCA_036897365.1. NCBI lineage: Eukaryota > Viridiplantae > Streptophyta > Magnoliopsida > Geraniales > Geraniaceae > Geranium > Geranium brycei. The sequence goes on along the minus strand of JAYMTP010007173.1, from coordinate 3,713 downwards.
GGTTAGAGAAGTCATTGGAGCTTAGAGCTTGAAGAAAGCTACCTTGAATTCTTCATTTCCATTGGGTATTGTGATTTCTACCTAGTTTTAGCTTAGATTTGCAGTTTGGATTGGAGATTTGGATATTCATTCATTGAATTGGATATTGTTGAGTAGATTTGATTTTTATATAATTAGAATTGAGTATTGATTATGAAATTGTTCCATTGATTGTTGAGATTTAGCTTAGATTTGATGATGATGATGATGACGACGACGATTCAAGTATGGGATTGTGCTTGTAGCCTTGGTTGATTAATGATATTGCTTGTTACATGAACTTGATCTTGTGTTGATTTGTTAATTGTTGAGTGGATCTTGGTTAGATTGCCAAATTAGGGAGATTTTCATAATGATGTTGATGATTTTGAGCATGAAGTATAGTTCAGTTTGTGATAAGTGCATGGTAATGAACTAAATTGGGTTAGTGTTATGGTTAAAGGACTCGCTCATGTCTTGCAATTAGTTTATAATTGTTGAGCATGAGTGGTGAATCGAGGTTACATCCTTGTCGTGAGGACAAGCACGATTTATAACTATAGAGTCTCAAATCGAAAGTTAGGGATTTCCTATAGGGTTTCTAATAAGTGAATGGGGTTATCCTAGCTCTAATCGATGCGAGTTTGATATGAGTAAATAATTGACTACCTTTCATGGACTAAGAGTCGATGTTTGGTTAAACTTGGAGATCCCAACACCTTAATTACGATAATTTAATTATCTTCCCTAATTAGTGATTGATTTTTTCATTAACTCACAAGCAATCCCCAGATATCCAATCTACCCCAATCACATTTGTTAATTGATAATTGCTAGATGTTTATTGTTAATTGTAATGATTTCATTTGAATGAGTGATCGTGATTGTGTTGCAACAAAAAACCCCTTCTTTGATTTTGTGCAAGCCCGAACATATTCACTTTACATCTAGCGACTAATAATTTGGATTCATATTCTTTGTGGGATCGATATTTGAGGATCGCAATCTTGCTTCTATTTTTACAATGACCCGTTATTCTTACTTGTCGTTAACATGGTTGAGTTTAATCTACGAGTCAAAATTTCACCATTATAATACTCATTCCACACAAATTCTCCCTGACAAGTGAATTTTTTTATCATACTTGATAACAACCTTTGATCTAGTAGTGTTGAGATATGAACTTGACACCAAGTTGTGATGAAAGGAAGGAACATATAGTGTATTGTTGAGAGTATTGATCTTGCTGGAAGTGAGCTTCATCTGCATCTTCCTCTAACCAAATATGACAATAGTTAACTCGTTCCCCATAAGTGCGACTTCGCCAAGTACAACCTGTACGAAATTACTTAAGATCTCATTTTGCATGCATAGATATTTTAATGCAGTACAGTCCAACATCAGTAAATCGATTTGAAAACTAGGTTTGCCTAGACGAAAACTATTATGATGTCATTATTCTCCGCAATGTTGGATTAAGCAACACCTTATTTTTGAAGTCCATGACACTAGTTGCACATACAAGCTTTTTGTCTAGCTTTGCCACACACTACACACCAAATTATCTAGTTCCTAGATTTATTATGATGATTTTGTGAATTTGTTTTGCTTTTTCTTGTTAAATGGGTCTTCCATGGTTGAAAACTTTTCCACACACAACACTCTAGAGGTCACCTTTTAGCAGTTGATGACAATTTCTTATGCTCAAATCGACCACCTTTTACCCAGTATGTACATTCCAATTATACATGGTATCCGAGCTGGTTTGATCCTGTAAAGTCTTCATTGTGCTTATGCCTCTGCCAACTCATTAACCCACGGTTCTAATGAGTGGGCGGGGATGAATAATTTTATTTTGTTTCATTTTCTCATTAAATTATCGAGCCCTATGTCAAATTCAAATCATAACCCTCCACCATCTAACGTGGGAAAGAACGCACGTTACAGACGCCATGGAGACAAATCTTTAAAGCGCAAGACGCCATAGAGCCGTAACTCGAGTGCAAGATGCTAAAGAACCGAGTCGTACAACGCAAGACGCCAAAGAGCCGAGCTATAGAGTACAAGACACCGTAGAGGCAAAAGAGTTGACTCTAAAGAACATAACTATCCCCATATAATAGATGTGATATCTAAAGTGCAAACTCAATTCAGTTTGTCAATCGATTTCAGTTTGAGGGAGGTTGTTAGTAGGGCTGTAAACGAGCCGCTCGAGCTTGGCTCGTTAAATATTCTGTTCGGGCTCGTTATAATCGAGCTCAAGCCGAATTCGAGCTCAAGGTTGGGCTCGTTTAATAAACGAGCCGAGCTTGAGCCTAACCTTTTAAGGCTCGAGAGGCTCGCGAGCTGGCTCGTTTAATATTTGATTAATCATGTAGTTATATTAATAAATTTTAAAAATTTTAATAAATATTTATAATAGAATTAGATGAGTCGAATCAAGTCGAGTCAATCTCAAGTTAGCTCATTTATTATTGAATAAATTATTTATTATTTATATAATTTAAATGAATATTTGTATTGAAATTTAAGTGAATTAAATCGAGCTTGTCTATTTTATTTCGAGCTGAGCTCGAGGTTGGTCGCATAAGTTCGTTTGAGCCCGAGTCGAGCTCGAGCCCAACACTTTCTTCATGAGCCGAGCCCTACCAAAATGATGCTCGATTCGGCTCGTTTACAGCCCTTCCTGTTAGAATAGGCCCATGGTTAAACCCATGTGTTTATGGCCTATTTAGTAAAATATGATGGCTAGAGTTTCACATGTGTTAGAATGAGATTTTCTTATGTGTGAGAACTTTCTCTCTATAAATAGAGAGATATGCTATGTATTTTCAAATCAAATTATTCATCAATAATATCGTATATTATATTTTACATGGTATCATAACTTTTAGTTGTGGAGCCCGACTCGATATGTACAACCTAGTTTGACACTCCACATTTATATGTCTGCTTGACCAGAGATATTAATAGTCTTCCATGGTGAAAAGAGGATGATTGTGTTCCACGACAAACTTCGAAACATTGTACTAATCATTCGAATGTATTTTCAAGTGGATCGTTACTTTACATCTAGTGTTTATTGAGATGCACCTAAATCTCTTAACATTGTTATTATCATTCGTATTTTTTTCCACATGTACCTGTCAATTACCCTCTTTCGAACAGTTTACATACTTTAAGGTTAAGTTATCTTTAAATACTATACTCAGACAAGTCCAAAATCTACTAACTCTAGTATATTCTTCTTAGACTTCAATCGTTGATTCTAAACTCCGAAACAACATTCATAGAGCAACTTTCTTTTCGTTTTCATAATTAGGAATAGACGACAAAGGATGTTCTTCATACGTAAGATCTTCCTCATTGTCGAATTTTATTGTACGTGGTTCCTCATGAAGGTTGTATGATATAGTCAATCCACATGTCGATGAATACAGTTATTGTTCTAAATGGAAACATAATACATGCATAATGGGAACACGGTTCATGTATAATGGAAATCCAGATCATTCATAATGGAAACATAATTTAAACCCTCGTTTTCCAGCCTGTACACAATTATCTTAGGTTTACACGCAAAATAAAAATATAGTTCATGCATAATAATAAGTGAGTTTATTGAAATTTGAATGGTCAATTAGTATGGTTGTTACAAGTTTTAATATAGTCATAATATGTGTTATTATGATAGA